>JAECUM010014126.1:0-63323 GCA_016617855.1 Megalonaias nervosa | reverse complement strand
GCGCCATCTGTTGTCATAATGAGGCATTATTTTATGCTAACTTCCGTGATGCTAACTTGCAACGTGCTTGATGCTACATTATAATCATGATTTTAGAAGGTGCAATCTGTGTAACTTGTGATATAGCAAGTTTATAAATAGAATATTTAAACTTGTAATAACTGACATAGCATTTGCCATACGACAAACTAAAAAATCAGTTCAGTAGTTGACAAACTGCAAGATACACTGACGGAAAAGGAAAGTAGATCTAAGAACTTGCAAGCAGCCATTTACAGCTTGCATCAATGAACAGAAAATTCATGACTAGAATTAGGAATGTAGCACTTGCAAGCAGCCATTTACAATAATGCAGAAGGAAAGTAGCACTTGCAAACTGACACGTACAATTTGCGTCAACGAAGAATACAATATACATAGATAGAATTATGAAAGTAGCACTTGCAAGTAGCCATTTACAATAATGCAAGATTAGAAAATACATGCACAGAATTAAGGCGGTAATCCCCCTCCATACCAAACGACCTTGATTTTTTCAGACTTTTTTTTTTATCTTTATACGCATCCTGTGCGACCGAAAGAAATTACGGATTTTTCATTTACATTTTTTAGTTTGTTTATTAAAAAGTATATTGTATCACGACGGCGTTGATCTTTCCCATTTTCTAACAATTCTAGTACGCTACGGTCAGAACTCTGACCTTGGCTGTTATTCCACGAACGCTGTACATTACAAAGAGAGAGAGAGAGAGAGAGAGAGAGAGAGAGATTGGTAGTTTTTCGATCGACTTAACGTTGAAATTGCTCAGATTCATCCTTCCGTTCTATACATGAACAATGAATGAAAATGCATAAATCGCAAAGAAAACAACAAACGAATGTATATTCGACGAGGCAAAGAAATGTTTTGTTTGTAATATCATGATATATGTGAACAAAGCAAACAACGCATCGAACTGCGAAAAGACAACAATAATCAACACACACACACACACACGCACACCTCAAGACAACACACACTGATCTTTCTAAACCACCCCCACAACTCACGATAACCTTCGTTGATCTTTCTAAACCACTCCTCCATGAATAAGATTCTGACATTATGAATATAGCAGTCCTTTTTCACTTTAACGTATGTTGGCAGTAGTGTACAATTATGAATTCCACAAAACTATCTCATTCTAATTAGAAAATGCCACTGAAAAGAAAATAAAACAATAATATATTTCCAGGTAAATCCTGCATGGATAGTTACAGGCCTATAAATCAGCCCCTCACCCGTGACGATATTGATTTTCGGTCAAGGGGAAGATTAGTCCGATAAATCAACCCCCCAAATCTGTGTTTATACTGATGGACGATATGTGGGTCTGATGTGACCTGTTCATTAAAATGTGCAACTTTGCTGCATGCTCATCTTTCCGGAACAAACCTGCGTACACTTTAGACACATACCGGTAATTGGTAACAGCCATATCAAGCGCGAAATTCAAAATAGCCACAGGACAGATGGTTGTGCTATTCCAGGTGGATTTACAAGTCACCAGAAATATAATGCACATATCACCGAAAGAACCGTTCAGTCGACGGTAGCTGCACAGCCACGAGAAATACCGGTAGGTATATAAAATGTACACTGATGTGTGCAGTCAGATTTGGATACAGATAATTGCAGCTTTTAATGAATAGTTGATATCAGCCCCTCACCCGAAAATCAATATCATCACGGGTGAAGGGCTGATTTATCGGTCTAGGGGAAGATATCAGCTAGTCATTAAAAGTTGCAAAAATTTGCAAAAAATGTTGGCTGAACAAGTCGGTGTACATTTTATACACTTGCCGGTATTTCTCGCGGCTGTGGAGAAGGGTTCTTTTGGTGACACGTACATTACGTTTCCGGAGCAAATCTTATGTTTGGTGACTTGAAACTCCATGTAGAATAGCACAACCATCTGTCCAGTGGCTATTTTGAATTTCGCGCTAGATATGGCTGTTACCAATTACCAATATGTGTCTAAAGTGTATGCAGGTTTGTTCCGGAAAGATCTGCATGCAGCAAAATTGCACATTGTAATGAACAGATGACATCAGATCCACATATCGTCCATCAGTATCGACACAGATTTGGGAGGAGGGGTTGATTTATCGGACATGGATTGTTAGGCTTTGCAATTTCAACGCAGATTTTCCTTCAGCTCATGAAATAATTACGGTTTTCCTTCAGCGGGGCAAGGTTATCAACGAACAATAAAATTAACATGTCAAACTGTCCACAAACGTTCATTGGATAAGGCGTGCATGTTCATTATGTCCCAATGGATTTTCTTTAATATGATCCGTAATGTTACAATCAGTGTCACCATTGTATGTCACATGGAGGCGGTAGAATCTTGATTTTTACAGTGTTTGAACGCGACCGCGATCTTTATCAATTTCTTGAAGTGTTCGAAGAAATTAGAGCTGCTTAGACAGGAAAACTAGCAGAGATAGATAGTTACAACTTTAGTCTTTTTGCGGCGCTACATCACGCTCGCGAAACACTGCTTACAACGCGTCCGCAGTATAAATTTTCCGGAGGATGGGGGTAGAGTGGGGTCAAAGCCAGTATTAAAGGGACGGGACTTCAAAGTGATGACAATAGGATCAAGGGTAAAGGAGAGCTTCCACGGTCGGATTTGGGTGGTTTAAGTTTGGAGATTTGTTTATATCTTATAGCGCGGCTTGCAGCTATATATTGAAAAACATTTTGAAAAAACATGTTCGATTCGATGTAATTGTTTTTGCTTTGAAATTTGCAATACTTTGTTAACTTTGTAGATACCAAACTCGTTTTCCTGTTTGAGCCGCTCTGATTTTATTTCGAAACCTTAGACCAATTGAAAGGGGTTGACATTTAAAACTAATGCAGAAAGGTCCGAAGTGATCCAAATATCCCTGATTTGGGATGCTGAGATTGATAATTGCCTTGCCAATTACCGTCCTGCTTTCAATAAGTTCAAAACACGTGACAAAATGACAGACATTTGTCTTGTTACCATCATCGCATTGACCAGCGTACATAAACAACTGGCGATGTTGATGAGTTTGTAGAGATACTAGTACGATCACGTGAGCAGTCGAAAATAATTGGCCGCGTTTATTAGAGCTGGGTACCACGAAAACTTTTGTGCCGCGCTATTTCTCAAGATACCCCTATACGTACCGCGGTATAACGCAGTCATATCAGGGGCCAGAAATGTAATCTTCTGAGATAAGGTCCTGACACTTATCATCTTGAGATAAAAAAATAAAAATTTCAGCTCAAGAGAAAATCGCAGCACCCCTCACAACTCCAAATTTTGGTCAGTATCTTAATAGTTGATGAATATGTTATGTCTGTGCTTGTGTTTGTTGTCAAATAAAAACGGTAATTAAAATGCGATGCTTAAGCTTACACTATTGCTCACGTCCTGTCAAATACATTGTTCCGACACTGGAGAATTTGCTGTTAAAAATGCAAAATGTTGACAATGAAGCCATCAGTTTATTAGCTACATTATTTATATTACATGCGGGGAAACTCTGAGTGGAATGCCAACTCCCAGGCATGATCTTTATCAGAGAAGGTCAGTAAAAATAAAACACAATGACTCAGTAAGCGAGAAAGTATTTAGTGGACTTTGGAAATTTCGTAAAATTCAAACAGTCAACAATTACTCTCCTTATAATCATAGGATGATTCGCAGTCTTACAAAGGAATACACGTGCTTAACACATTAACAAAATGACTGTTTTCCATAACATCAACAGTAAATCTGCCAGCATATCACAAATATGGTTGCTGATGACGTCATTCGGGATCTATCTTAAAACCCCGACGATATTCTCTCGTGTGATTCCATGTATATCACTGAGTGGGATCCTGAAGGGTATTGCTAGAGAAAACACCGGTACTAGTAAGTCTCTTACAATAAATACCCTTCTTGTCACCCCAGCCTACGATATACCCAAAATCCCACTTGAACACGAAATACCCGGAATCCCACTCGGAGAGAATTAACTAATGCATAGAAAATGTGATTACATTTTACATGCATTATATGTCGCTTTACATACAAGTACTTACAAGTACACAACTGTATATTCCGTTATCATATATTTTTGTTGTTGTTTCTTGTGTGTGTGTGTGTGTGTGTGTGTGTGTATATGTGTGTGTATGTATGTGTTTTACACCGTGAATCAACAAGTTTACATTAAAGGACGAAACAGTAATGTTAGTGATCCCACAGACTACACCAAACCATGTTACGTTGCACACCACGATCCATTTAAAACAATCAACAGGAGAGTGGTTTCAGAGAAGTGATATCAGTTTGCCATCAACATTTTTTTAAAGATGATTTGTTTTAAAAATGTTTTATTATGCTATTATCAAATTGTAAAGAGCGGAGAGTCGCCGAGACCGTTCCTCTGTAGTAGAACGCAGAAAATTCTCTACACCAAAGTTTCACTCGAACATTTGCTTAAAAGGATTACGCTATTCGACCCCTTATTAATAGCAAGCAGTGCGAAGGGGTCTCTTGGGAACGCATGTCTTCTGCAGAGAAGACCAGCTGAAAAAGCTTCATTTTCTTTTTTTGTTTTAAATTTCCAGTTTATTTCTTTTTTTATATACATTTCCCGTTCATCATAACAACGTTGAACAGTTGAACCGATGATTCAAATTTTAGAACAATAACATCAACGAAAACGGAGAAGACTTTACCTCATTGATGAAATTTGTTTTTGATATTTTAAAAAGAAAATTAATATTCTGCGTAAAGCCAAAAACACTTCGTTTGCAAGGCAAAAACACGCCGAAATATACTTATGACGTTACGCAATATTGTGTTATTGTTCCTATACATAACCTCATCGTTTGGTGAAGTACATATACCAAGCCAAAACGTGCAATCAATCGAAATATCGCTCGGTCATTTCTGTCAAGTCGAGAAATAATTTTAGATTTTGTTATAGAAATACACCTACTTTTGATGGGTTTGGTGATTCGCCTCTGACAGTGTTCCACTTATGTTGCGTCAGAAAAGGCGGACGATGTTCCGATTAATCAGGCCACAATTAATAGTTCCGGGTACTGTAGTCCCAGTCTATTTTTTGAGCATTTTTTCCTGTCTCCTTTTGGTGGTGATACAAGAGTTAGATTTAGACATTCTTGGCATGGATTTAAAGGCAATTGTTTATTCTTTAGAGTATGAGCTTATGGTCTGGTTGTCTGTGTGTGTCTCGGCGACAGTGTACAGTGAGTAATAAGGTCTTGGTGATGATCCGGAAGTGAAATTTGTGTTCCATTGCATGCTGGTTTGTTTACAGTCCAGCCTCTCCAAAAAATGCCGGTGAACCTATGACAAGAACTTCACCGTGAAGTCATCTTTGAATGTATTTTAGATTAACATATAATCTGTACTGATTGTCACACAATGGAAAGTTCAGTACTGGGAAACAAATGTAGAGAATATATAGTAAAATTAATTGTGTTCTGGGTCCATCTCCTACTGCCGTTATATTGTTCCGTTGTTCCCTGTGAGCAAAGTAGTTCCAAATACAGTTCGCAATGTATCTAAGGTTTTTTTTCTGGACTTCACGGAAAAGGCCGAGTATATGCCGATTTGCCTATTTGACATTCACTTCTTATCTAATTTAGACCATTTGTCGGCGTTTACAAATGCCCCAGCGAATATCACAAGCCTTCTGTGAAAGAAACAGGGGAGTGGAAGTTTACAGCAGGTACATCAAAACCGATTTGAATTCCATGCTCTTATTAGCAGAAGACACATACAACTACGGTACGTACTTGTCTTTTCTTCATGTTAGGTAAATACTCGCATAAATAAAATCATGTCGTTGAACTCTGTTATTATATGTTGTTGTTTGTTTATGTAACGTTGTCCCTCTTGGTAAAGAGGGGTGGTTAATTAGATTTGGCTGTCGTTATCTAGAGGATGACCTCCCTCGATTTCATTGCCGGGTGTGAGTGGATAGATAGAACATCAAGAGAGAACTGAGCAAGACGATTGAGAAGAAATAATACAAAACGAGCCCTCTTTAGACAAGAAAATAAAAATTTAATCAATAAAAAAAAAAATAATAGTGTCAGATTCAATTCAAACAAATTTACGTTAACATAATTTCAATAGCAGTGTTCTATTTTGGATTCGTTTCATCATGATAGTTAGTGGTGAAAAGAGTACAATGCTCACGCCTGATTTGCATCACCTAGCGTCGCTTCGCTTCATCTCTTTCCGGACTTCCCCGTCTGTTCCTGGGAGCTGTTTCCTTGAATGACAAGATTACCACTATATCTCTATATGTAACACTTTCTATACCTATATAAAATTCTCTCACTCGTTACTCAGAAAGCATGAACTAGCTATCCAAACACTGCATAAATTCTGACATAAGGTGACCTTAACGATTAATGGTCCTTACAGATTTAGACTGTATTTTGAATAAGTTACATTCGTTATCTCTAGTTACAAATGACCCTGTAATATACACCCAAGTCTGACCTAATTCGATAGATCATCACCCTCGCTACACAGCAGCTGACAACAAATTAACATGTGAGCGGTCCATATAAACAACATTCCCGTATTTCTCTGCATACGCTACCACATGACTCCTTAGACATCTAACCTAGTCAATTCCACTCAATAAGATATATTCTGTCGATTACTATTGCATAAGATTACTAACTTCTAACTCACAGCAATCCCTAACCTACAAGATTCTTTAAGCATTACAAAATCATATATAAATATGCCATTATCGTTAACTCACGATAATCAGTATCGTCCTAACAAACAAAGGAAATTAATTCATATAACCGTATGAAATCCTACACATCTGAAAATTTGGATCGCATGCAATCAGTCAGTTCTATCAATTAACTATAACTGTAAAATTAAAAAAATAAATTGCATAACAACTCTAGCATATCAACAAATTTCCATGAAGTCGAATAAACGATTCATAGTATGAATCCAAGTCATATCAAACACATTTGCATAAACAAGACAAATAAAACAGAAAATTACATCAAAATTAAAATTGCGTACCTTAATGCTGTTCTTTTCGGCAATTGTGCGTCCTAGCACTAAAGCCTGTCTTTTCTTACAAGACAGCCACCTGGTCCCTTTTACTTGTTTTAACGAAGAATGCACTATTCTTTTGGTTTCCCCTGGAGCCAATCTTATCCTCTCGCAGGAAATTTCGGACTAAAGAATTCGACCAAGGTCGTTACTTTTAAATTCAACATTACTTCCGAGGTGTACGCCTTAATTTAAATTGACCAATCGTAGTCAGCGGTTCCTAATTTTTCCCCAAGATAATTATTTCTTTCGTCACATTCTGACAGCCTAGAGTCTGAGAAATACGATGCATATCAACTTCCCTTTTTGAAAATTACTATTTGATATGGGGTTCACATCAAGCGGTTATGGTCGGTAACTTTAATGTTTACTTTCCCAGCACAGCGTTGCGATGCCCGGGTCAATTCTAAATGAGCCGTAGATGCTGCCCTTTCAAATTTAATAACTGACGTGAAGGAAAGGTCGAAGTGACCCTTCACAAAGACCTTGCTGGCTTGACTGTAATAAAATTTGAATGCACAATGAATTCAATTTTAATGTTCCATACTTATTCAAAATTCGACACATTACAGTTTAACGACATTTTTCAGCATACGATAGGCTGGCTATACATGGCGGCCAGTTGTACTGGTGGAGGATGAACCCGGGAAATGCCGCGTAAAAATCACTGACCCACTGGAATCTCACACACCCGCACTGGCCAAGCACATGATTCGAACTTACGTGGACAGTGGTGAAATGTCAGTGATCCTAGAGGCGAGCGCTTCAGACCACATTACCATCCGGGGCTCCCATCTGTTGTTCAAACAATAAACATTACTTTAATGACTCTAGCGTTATTAAGATTACGCAATGCAACACTAAATTTAACGTAAAATAATCATATTAATGGCGGTAAAATGTCACCCTAAAACACAGATTATCCATTTTTTTTTAATATCAATAATCGTTTCTATTAACTGATTGTTCGATTTATAACCAGTACTAGCTCGATTGTTCGGTTTATAACCAGTTCTAGCTCCATCGTTCGATTTATAACCAGTACAAGCTCGATTATTCGATTTATAACTAGTACTAGCTCCATTGCTCGATTTATAACCAGTACAAGCTCCATCGTTCGATTTATAAATAGTATTAGCTCGATTGTTCGATTTATAACCAGTACTAGCTCCATCGTTCGATTGCTCGGTTTATCCAAAAACTTTGATGCAGTGTATATAAATATATGCCGTTTTTATGTAGTGAGCAATATATGTCACTGACACTTAAGGATCAGCCTTTAAGTGGCATGGAGAAGTTGATTTTGCATAAAATTTGGAGAAACTGAACATGATCTGTTTTTGTACACCATCTGTTTGCAAATAAAATGGATATTTTTCAGCCCTGAACAAACTTGACAGTAGTGACTAAAAAAGTAGGGAGGCCTGTTCTGGCCATTAGCAACATTTTATGATGAAAACTATGACATTTTGTTTTACATGCATTTTGATAATAACAATGACTCGATTTTCAGTCACAAATATTATGATGATCCGAAAATGAAAAGCATGGAAAATGTTCATATTCTCTGCTCACATGACAATCTGTGCATGCCGTACATCTGTCTGTCTATTCTACCACAACTGGTAACGTTAGTTTTCTATACTTTATTAATTAACTTGTCTTGAGTTTAAATCCATAACCACTTTATTGGTAACATACACGTACCGCAGCTAAAATAGTTCTAATTTTTACAATCAAATACGATCTATATTATAGTTATGCGTACATACAGGGTTTATTTAGGATAATAAAATGATGTAAGGTACTTTTCAGTATCTTTAGACAGGTATTACGAACGAAGGACTGATCTTACCCGAATATATTAAATTCGTTCGTATTCATATTTACAGAACTAAAAGCGACGAAAGAAAAAAGGAAAAGAATTAAATGTAAACAAGCAAAGGAGTCATTTCATAATATGTATTTCAGGAATGTTTACGAATTTTATTCGCTTATAATAATATCGACCACAACTGAAATTTCAATATGAAATGTTTCCTAGCCATCATGTTACATGTATACGTAGAATATGATTGTCAGTCATGGGACCGGGTCGACTAGAAGAAAACCATTATGGCAGCCTCCATTACACAGCATCGAAATGTTTGCCACATGCATTGCACGCAAGGCCCAATGCATATGAAAAATGTAATGATTGCATCTTGTTTAATCTTCATGCAACACGATAATTCCAATGCAATAGGTTAACACAATCTCAATGCCGTGGCCTACTGAAAATAAAATGCAATATCAACTTCCCTATTCTAGCTCAGCTTGAAACTTTTCCACAAAAACAGGTCGTACGTGCACATTTAAATAACCGTATTTTAAAGTTCATAATTTAAAACGTTTGACTTTTTACGCACTGTACATGATATTTAGCTAAACCACACCCATCCACCCTGTTAAATCTATCCGTATTACCGATATACCTTACTGCTCTAAGAGCTGGACTAGTAATTTGCCAAAACTACGCGTACCTATCTTTCCGATTCGAAATGACATATAATTCCGCAATTAGATTTTAATTGTGTAGCGGCGTCAGATAATTAAGCAAGACAGAAAATCAGGTGTATTGGAGCCACCATAAATGTCCAAATGTTGGTCAGATTGTTCAGAACCGTTGATACAATTTTTTTTTATACATCCTAAGAAGAATGACTTCTTTCACCAATATATTGACTAAGGATGTTCTAAATTTCCTGTTGTAATTAGTTTCAAATCCGTATTACATTTGTCAGAGCAGAGAATATCACGCATGCTAGGCAACATACCATATAAAATTAAAAAACTTGTTATATTTATATGAATTATTATAAACTTGAGTATACACTAGAAAATTCATGAAAATAGTTTTTAAAAATATTCAAATTTTTATACGACATAAAGTGACATTCACCTTGATTTTCTGTTGGAACACAGACCACTGTCGCAAGCCACGGGCGACAATCAGCTTCGCTCCTTTACCACCTGCGGTCTATGGTGATATTTCCTAGTTTTAGGTTAATGTGTGTGTGTGTGTGTGTGTGTGTGTGTGTGTGTGTGTGTGTGTGTGTGTGTGTGTGTGTGTGTGTGTTATTTAGATTTTTAACGTAGCTTTAACAATTTTTCAGTCATATCGCTACGATGTCTGC
This sequence comes from Megalonaias nervosa, assembly GCA_016617855.1. Lineage (NCBI taxonomy): Eukaryota > Metazoa > Mollusca > Bivalvia > Unionida > Unionidae > Megalonaias > Megalonaias nervosa. The sequence goes on along the minus strand of JAECUM010014126.1, from coordinate 53,017 downwards.
AGTGTGACAGTTTATAGTGATGTCTAGCACTGGAGCATAATGCCGCAGACATGTGGCATGATGTCCCACCCAGTCACGTCATCCTGACATCAGGCCGACCAGTCCTAACATTAACCTCTTAATGCTGAGCGCCAAGCGAGGCAGCTGTTAGTACCATTTTTTTATAAGTCTTTGCTATAACTCGGCCGTGGTTCTAACCCACGACCTCCAGCATCCGAGGCGGACGCTCTAATCACTAGGCCACCGGAGCGGTTTTGGGTTAATATGCATTTAAAACTGCTGAACCAGTCACAGCGAGTGCAAAAAAAAAATCTTTCTTGCCGTTTTGACCCAAATTGACCCAACATGGCTATCAGGTTATCAATCCATAATGCGGGCACTTTCATTGATGTGTAGAAGAGTGTTACGCTGTATTGTTGATCGCATATTTTTGTTTTTGCGAACTCATGAAAAGCAAGCGAATTTCTGCAAAGGCAGCTACGGGTGACTATGTTGCGCAGCGGGTTTTCACCCCTGACTTGCAACGCTGAACCGAGACCTGGTTTGCTCCAACGAGATTTCCGTACTAAATTCTGTCTTGCAGTACTAAATTGCCCTCAGGCAGAAGAAATTGACGACAATCCCATTCTTCGTGAAGAAGTAGAAATTGCAGTTAGGTCACTAAAGAAAGGAAAGCCAGCGGCATTGACAACATACCAGCAGAGCTCATTCAAGCAGGAGGAGAAGAGATAGTCACAGTCCTGACAACAATCTGCAACAAGATATGGCAGACAGGAGAGAAATGGCCCACTACATGGACTCAGTCCTTGGTAATCGTGCTCCCCAAGAAAGGAAACCTACAGCTATGCCAAAACTACAGAACCGTCAGTTTGATCAGTCACCCGAGCAAATTCATGCTGAAGATAATTCTCAACAGACTAAAGCCTCTAGCAGAGAAAATTACTGCTGAAGAGCAGGCAGACTTCCAAGCAGGAAGGAGCACCACAGAACAAATCTTCAATCTCAGACTCCTTTGCGAGAAATACCTTCAGCATCAGCAGAATCTATACCACGTATATACATTTCAAAAAGGCCTTTGATAGGGTATGGCATGAAGCCTTATGGGCAATTATGAGGAAGTACAACATCAGTTCAAACCTGGTTCAGGTTGTTGAGAACCTCTAAGACAAAGCCACCAGTGATGTCCTCATCAATGGCAGCAGAGGAAATTGATTTCGAACAAAAGGTGGAGTCAGACAGGGATGTATACTGTCACCTACACTCTTCAACATTTTTTGGGGAAAGGATCATGGAGGATGCCTTGCATGACCACAAGGGCACTATCAGCATCGGAGGAAGAACTGTCACCGACCTTCGCCTTTCAGATGATATTGATGGTTTAGCAGGAGATGAAAAAGAACTGACTGACTTGGTTGAGCACCTCGACTCAACCTCCACAGTATACGGTATGGAGATTAGCGCCGAAAAAACCAAATTGATGACAAACAACACCAATGGCATCAGTGCAGAAATAAAGGTCAGTGGACAGAAGCTGGAAAGAGTCATAAGCTTCAAGTACTTGGGATCAATTATCACAGATGAGGGCTCCAAACCAGAACTACTTTGCAGGATTGCACAGACAACAGCAGCAATAACAAGGTTGAGACCAATATGGAAAGATACCAACATTGCTTTTGGTTCCAAAATAAGGCTGATGCGCTCGATTGTCATATCCATCTTTCTGTATGCTTGTGAAACACGGACGCTCATATCAGATCTACAAAGAAGGATTCAAACCTTCGAAATGAGATGCTACCGCAAGATTTTGGGCATCTCATACATTGACCATGTAACCAACGAAGAAGTCCACAACAGGATTCAACGAGCCATCAGATCCTATGAAGACTTCTTGACCACTGTAAAAAAAGCGCAAACTGAAATGGTACGGTCATGTCTCAGGGTCATTTGGACTGGCAAAAACAATCTTGCTAGGCACATTGCGAGGGTGCAGAAGAAGAGGCAGACAGAAAAAGAGGTGGGATGACAACATCAAGGAGTGGACAGGCATGGGATTTGGAGATTCCCAAAGGGCAGTAGAGAACAGGGAAAGATGGAAAGAATTGGTTGTAAAGTCAACTGTGGTGCCCCAAGGACCTTTTTGGGTTAAGGGATTGATGATGATGATGATGATGATGATGATGATGATGATGATGATGAATATTAAAGATTTATTAGTTTATGTATATAATGATGCATTTCTTACGTCAGCTCATGGACGACAGATTGTTGTGTGTACATTAATGTGTATAATAGACTGGTTTGATCGACCCTTAAAATCACCGTTGAATGGTAGTAGAAATAGTACCAAACGAATTGCTGGGTTGCGGGGGGGGGGGGGGAAATATCAGGCTAGCTTCTACCGCTAGTAGGTTATGAAACAACTGGAGTATATTAAAAAAGATAAAGTCAACTTTGATCACAGTAATTTGAACCTCTGAAATCAGGAGTTGCATCAGTCATGACCAAACTTTTTTATTTTATATTTCTTTTAGGCTCAGTTTGGTTTAGATTCATTTGTTCGCTTTGAATAAATTTCGTGTAAATATATCTATCGTTTTGCTTGGCACTGAAGGTATATTCAAGATGAATAAAATGTAAACATTGTAAATAATAAACAATGTTGATATGTTTCCTTCACAACTTTCTGCACGAGACACTGTATTTAAAAAAAAACAAAACAAGAATTAAAAAAAAAACAACATAAAACAAACCACATACAGAAATGAGAAAAGTATCTATTATACACAGGAAGAGGAAAACCTAGGATGTTAATTTACATTATGTTCCAGATTTCTGATAGGTACTGAAATTTCTCACACTGATAGCAAGCTAAATGACATTGCAAGCGTTTTTATGCTGGCAACATGTGCATGGTTTATCCGGTTATGTAATTTCCATTTGCAATGCTACGCATATGAAGCATGTAATGCGACACGTTCCAAATAGATTAATAGTCACTCCTTCGCTCCGCCTACTTGACGATCATCAGCATCCCATCTCATTACGTTAGTTTTCTGCTGTTGTACATGACACAAAACACTCGCTGACTTACTGTGGGAAAATGGGCTTTTTGAGTTTTCCAAAGCAGTGGTTAAATTACTTTAAATTAACGGCAATTCTGTACGCCATGAGGGTTATCTCGAATGTCTACATAACGACGCACAGCAGGAGTCAAAGCTTCATCGCTTTCTGATTTCATAAATTGTTTAGCATGCAGGATTAACATCTTAAGGAAGAGAATCTTAACAAATGGAAGAAAAAAAATTGTCTTTTTGAGAGTAATTATACAAATGAATGAAGTCACACCCAATGTTTTAAACTCCGTGTCTTTTCCCACGGCTGAGATGCCACTAAAAGTGCACGTGATCAGAAGCGTACGATGACGATTTGCATTCGCCAGTTGACTTTTTCGCTATTTGGTTGTCATTCCAGATGGATTTTATGTATTTCGTATCAAAGTACTTGAGAAAGCACATTGTTTACAGGAACATGTGTAATTTCTTGGCTTGCAATAACGTCTATTATATATATATATATATATATATATATATATATATATATATATATATATATATATATATATATAACACTGGGGAGAGAATTGGAGTTATATAAATTTATATTAATCCATTGTACTGTTATAATTGTACTGTTTTAGTCACGTGCTGTATGCTGCAAACAGAGAAAGGGGACTTCCCAAAAAGTGTTAATTTTACATTAAATTACGATTGTGAAATTGATCTTATTACAAGATTGTTATCATTTATGTTAGTATAGGTTCCTACTTTGGGGGAGAGCAATTTAGAATGGTTGAGCATTGTCAAATATTGCACTCTGCCCAACCAATGAAATAGGGCCATTTACTGCTGCGTTGCAAAAATCTTCAATCTGCCCAACCAACGAAACTGAGTCATTCACCGCTGACTTACAAGCATTGTCAGAAGATTGTGCGTCAGAAGTACGAAACTAACTTGTGCTTTTATCTGCAACAGAGCATACACTCGTTAGCAAGATTTCCAGGATCACTGCAAATGACCATCTTCATGAGAATCGCGTGTCCTCCAAAATTGTTTTCCACGCTTTCTAAAATATGGTTGGTGATAAGGTAAAATCCATCACTTTTCCAGTGTCCTCGAGAGCGTTGCCTAACTGACGTAAAGTTATGCCGTCTTCTTCATCTGTATGCCATGAAGTTTTGTTTTCTACTTCATCCAGAACCTGGCTCAGAAACTCCTCTTCGTCATCATCGGTCCACATAATGAAACCAGTATCATCTACGTTCTCACTCGATATGCTTCAAACGTCTCGCGCCCTGGATGAAGTTGCACATGCCCCTAATAAAGAGGCGGGTGTCCTTATCTATGTACATATACACTCCATTAAAATTCAGACCAACTTCAAAGAATATAACCCCCAATCTGCCGTCGCATGATGCGCCGACGGATCAGTGTCTGTGTTGTTTGTTCAACTGATTCCGCTGATAAACTGCATAGACCTAGATCTGGCCGCGGATTATACGACGACAGATCTAGTCGGTGCAGTTTGAAGTTGAACTCGACTTTAATGCGAGTATATACTAATATCATAATCGCGATATTTATAAAGTTTTAGTAGGAATAATTAAAAAAACTTTTACTTTCTCTAGCCGCGTCACACGCGCGCGCGCACACAGAGAGACTGTAGCTTCATTCAGTCAGTAATGTGAAATACATATATGTGCATATGTAATTATTTACTTTATCTTTTCTCCCTTAAGACTCTAACTGACGCGCAAAAAACCCCATAAGATCTCGAATGATCAATATCGAACAATGGAACGACGAGAAAGCAAGAACGCACGGACAGACTAATTAGTGAATTAATTAAACAATTTAATTAAATGGTCAGAAACCAATCCCTATCTATTTTACTTAGTGGAAGAATGCTATTTCCTGTTTACATAGTTATCAGATCTCTTTCAAATAATAACCTGTTTGGATGGGAAAACGTGTCAGTTATTATTAACATCACGAGATTGGTTGGTTCTCTAAGATGAAATCAAAATTGCTGTCTCGGCGACATTTCGAACGTAGCTCAACCAAACGCTCGCGTCACTACGTGACGTTTCTGCCAAACAAGTATCTGGTAACCCCATATCCACCCCCAAAGCAAACCCCCAACGAGTTTTCCTTGTAACACCAGAGCGAGAGTTTACCAAAATTTGGAAAGAAAGATTTAATTGGTTGATGAGGGAAGTTGACACACTGTGTCATTGTGTCGATGAAATGGCGTAATGTTTTGCGTACAAAAGGCGGTTTCATTGGCGCATTGAACAACGCATCCTGTTGAGCAATCATCAAAAAGAAAAAAGAAAAACAGAAACAGATGCATGTGCAGTTTTCCTCGTACAAATTTTACCATTACACATTCAATGGGCGACTCACTGAATGATTTTACCAGACCATGGCTGAAATGACCGCCTGTGCGGAGATTTCCCCGTTTCTGATTAATATGTATTAACATGGTAACTAATCACTGCGGAGCGCGAGTAATTTTTCTCGCCGTTGTGACCCTACATAACCTTTCACGCCGTTTCAATGAGCCACTCAAAGTTTCTCTTCCAAGAACAGTCACTTGTCGATCGATAAAACGGCACTCTCATTGATGTGTAGGACATTGTCAGATTGCGTTGTTGGTGACGTATTTTGTTTACGAGTGCCCATGAAAAACGAGGAAATCTCGGCACACTGCAGCCACGGGTGATCAAGAGTATAGCAGATTATCGCCCGAGGTTTGCGACGATGACAAACAGCTACAGTGCTACACGATACAAAAAGCGCAGAACATAGACAGAGATTGTCCTGGACTATTCATTCCCATTTTATCAACTTGCTAAATTATGAAAAGGAGAGAACAAGAATGACGAGACTTGCTAAAGCAGAAAACAAATTTAGAAAGAAGAACGCTAAGGACAAAATATATACCGAACATAAAAAATACATGCTTTTAAATAGAGACCATGTATATGACAATAAAAACATCTGCAATTCAACACCCTTACCCCCATGACACCTGACCATGTTGACCATCTATCCACCACATCCGGTGAATCATCGACAGTCATTAAAAGGCGAAAAATATTATGCACCCACTAATGAATAAGCAAGATCTAGAATTTCCTCCCATTTTTACGAAAGCAACTTTGAGTCGATGGAGTCCAGCCTTCCTACAAACCAAAGCTAAATTATTTCATGAAACGCATACCTGATTGTAAACTGTAACTGTTCCTGTTCCGGCGATTCATCAGCTAGGAATACTGACCCTTTATGTTTGTCGTCTGACGCCTCTGTAATGTTCCGGAATTAGCTCAGTTATCGTTCTTATAAAGTACATGTTTGTTCGTAAATAGTTTACTGACATTATGTTGTGAATTATTTGCATATTTAATGTTCAATGCTTCGAACATCATTACCACCGGTTCTTGTAGGCTAGGAAAATCTCCACTTCCTTTCTCGGCCATAAATACATAATGCTCCTATTTTATCAGTATCACTCTGGTTAGTGCCTCGTTTTAAAATAAATAACATACTGCGTCTGATAAATTAGGTTTAAATTTGTGTCGCGTGTCTCCCTCCAAGTCTTAAGACGATTTCGTCATCTTCGCCATCTGCGGTGTCGGCTCACGCACAACCCCCAGTCGTGTGTCTTTCTCACTTCGGCGTGTGTATTTAACATGACATTTTCCTTTAAGCATCATTGAGTGACATCTGTATCAGCGAGATGCACGCTTTTTATGACAAACCGTATCCATGCTAAACGTTATCGGTTAAAAAGTATAATTAAATCATTAGAATTTATATTTTTATATACTTTTTCCAGATCCGATACAAAAAGAGAAGAAAAAACAAAACAAAGTAGCATCAATGAAATGAAAAAAGCAATATGGGCCATGTCGTAGAGGATGACTGATGTATGCGACCTGTTTATCGTCAGCTGCGTCTTAATACTGATGATATTCCAACCCACGTCATCTTGTGTGTGTGTGTGTGTGTGTGTGTGTGTGTGTGTGTGTGTGATTTGGATTTTTAACGTAGCTTTAACAATGTTTCAGGCATATCGCTACGATGTCTTCAGTGTGGCAGTTTATATTGATGTCAAGTACTGGGGCATCATATCGCATTATCACATTATCGTGACACCAGACCGACTAGTCCTAATATTAACCCCTTAATGCTGAGCGCCAAGCGAGGCAGTTGCTAGTACCATTTTTATAAGTCTTTTTGACTCTGCCGGGGTTCGAACCCGCGACCTCCTGGATTTGAGGCGGACACTCTAACCATTTAGAACACCGGAGCGGTTATGTCGCCTTGTATTTTGGAATTGTATCCCTTGCCTTTCTCTTTGCATCATTTGAGCTTTTGCAAGTTTTTACAGGATCTTTCCCTTTTTGGCTTTTGATTGGAGGTTTGTCTTCATGTCGATTTTGACAAGCTTTCTGCCTTTACTATTTTTGTTACCAAGTTTTTGTTGAACAATAAATTGCCAAGATTGTGCTGATGTGTCGTTAAACCCCGTACATACATGCATACATACTTTTACACTGATTCTGTAGCAGGTTCCGTGAGTTATGCAACGTAATCTTGACGGCTCAGAGGTAGGTATGATGTGACAGTTCTGGGGAGCCAAACAGCAGGATGTCGACCAACTGTAAATTCGCTTTGCATCTATTGGTTTTCACGTTCGGTGAAGCGGATGTGGTTCAGTGGTGAGTGTACAGAATTCTTAACCAGAAGGGTGATGATGAGTGGAATTCTACCTAAAAAATGATCGGTCTGCCGCAGTGGTGTCCCTGGGCAAGGCACTTGCTATAATATCCTTTCTTGACAACATAAAATAAACTGTTGTACAAATCTGACAAATATTACGAAAAAAAAGAGTTATTGCTGACACAGTGTAATGGGTGTAGTAGTTATTGCTGACACAGTGTAATGGGTGTAGTAGTGAGATCTAGATTAATAATCACATCTGTTATTCACAACAACTAGGAAGTATTTTTAAATTGGGTATATAGCTATTGAGCTTGATTGATCGAAATTTTAGGAAATTTTTTTTTACATTTTTTAATCAAGGCTTTCCTCTTAAAATTTGCAAGATGATGGATTGGGGCAATTTTTTTTTTTTTTTTTTTTTTTTGTTTTTCTTGGCATTTTTTGTTCGTGTTCAACAATGGTTTTATCTCAGTTTCTTTTCATCGCTTGTCATTTCTTTACAATGGAGCTATCGAACCATGCCAGAAAATAACATAAAATAATACAATCTTAATTTGGAAAATATTGTGAATGAAGGAGTAGTCAGTGACAAATTGAGTTCTCGTACCCTTAAAGAAGCAGTTTTTGCGAAACTATGAAATTCCCACACTTTTTAGTTAGATTTTGAAAAAATTATTTATTTAATTCTTGGAAAACGTTCTCAAGGCTATCCTTTTAAGTGTCTTGCGGTGGTTGGTTGGCCAGGGAAAAAAAAAATTGTTTTTGTTTCATGTTGGTAGTTTTCATTGTTATGTGTGCGTTTGTTCTGATTCTTTTAATATCTCGTTCTGTTTGACTTCATTACTTGCTGTTTCGCTAGAATAAAAGAGCTAAAACCCATATGGTTTTCCCAATGATTCATTTTACTCTACAACAAAATGACGTTAAGGAGGTTTATTTGCAACAACGAAAAGCATAAACACCATGGCTTCCCACTGTTTGTTTTACTGCGTTTCTTACAACCATAGGACATTGCAATCTAGAGTTTCTCCTTTGACATGTTCGAGTGCATGGAGTTTGTTATATCTGAGTGATAGCCTGATGAGCAAGGAGTGTGAAGGTATACCATTTTTATGTGCATTTTTACCTTAAGTTTGTCCTAGATCATGATTAGAAGGCCCTGTTACAGTAGGGCAATTGTGGTCTACCATGCAAACAATTTGTTCTGTCAAACCCTGACGAGACAAACACAGCCAACCAAATTTCCCAGGCTGGTAGGGCAGCTGTTTTAACTAACAATTCACGACATGCAGCCAGAAGACAAAACGCACAAAAACCTGCCATACTTATCGTTGTATCGTTTTTCATCACAAGATGATTTTTGCAAACTTTCTCACGGTTCCCGAATTCCTATCTTACGCAAGTATTTACTACAAGCCGTTGCGAATGGCGGGAAACCTGGGCGAAAGAAACTCTCAGACTCATCATGTTCTTAGCGAATGAAGATAACTAAAAGCATCTGGTATGTTGCTGGAAGGGGGGGGGGACGGACAACCCACTGAGCACGCATAAATAAGCGATTGCTTTTTTATTATTAGTTCTGAGAGATTTCTTCGTTTGCATGCACACAAGCAGAAGATTCTGCACACGCGGTTGCAAGATGTGAGAGATAAGCATCTCGAAGATCTGACGATTATTTATCTATCAAAATTCCTCATAAATCTTAACTTACAACGGCACAAACTAGAGAAAAGGGGCAAATATCTCTTTTTGAAGCGATTGTTAAGATGTTAGGTTCCCTTGAGGGAATTTAGGTGAAGCCCATGAAGATGATGGTCATCTCGACTTTGTCACTAATGAAAATGTACGACATTATTGGAATGAGACACCCATCAAAAGTTTTATAATTTATTTGGCTTCAGTGAAAGAATGCATTTGCAATATACTTTTCCGAAGTAATTCCTTTTAGACTAATTTTCGACAAATGTCGTCTGCAGCACTCGTTGGCCAATGGCAGCGATAAAGCTCGATGATGCTTTTCGGAAGCACGGTGTACTATTGATTTACTAACAAACACACATTTTATACGTATGAAGAAAAAAGGACGAATGTGTGCAATGAAAGGAATACTAAATTTGCTGGGGTATTAGAGATTATTATTGAGACATGACACTTGCACTCAACTCATTCAAGAGAAATTTCCAGAATATCTAGCATTTGCTTTGCATATCACAGTATCCATGGGATTTTCAATGGATGGTAATTTGTTTTCAAGTAACTAAGATGCAAAATTCTTTTTTCCGAAATATAGTATTTAGCATTTTTAATTTTCGTTCAGTGAACCACAAAATGTTCAAGTTTGTTATTAACAGTCTACACGGAGCAGGCATGAAATGGCGATTTAGGAGGATATCAGAAGACCTAAGAAAATTGCTGAAAATCAACAACGTTCTATGGACATAAGCCAACCATTGCACGTGCATGAATCGCGGTGGTTGAACCCGAGACAGCAGATGTACAACTTGAACTTGTTACCACTTTGCTTTCCATGCTCCCCGGTACTATGACATGCATGTCAATAAAAAGCGCGCGTCTGTGTATGTCTCTATGTTGTCGTATGAAAGGAGACAACAGTTTTAAAGTCTTCCTGATATTTTAGCACTTTTTATTGTTTTGTACGAGTTTTCGTCTCCCTTTTTCATGGTGTATGAATGGTGCCATTACTAATTATACTGTAGAAAAAATTTCGCGGTTTCCAAATGTGAAAGAATTTTAGGGCGACTTAAATTTACAGGTCCGTCATAGCTTGTATGTCTAATTTCATTTATAAATATTTTTATTTTAAAAAATAAAGCAAAGAGGTGCATTCGCTATTAAATTTTGCAGATGCGATCTTTCAGGGAACTCCACGAAACTAACTAGCGGGGTATGATAAATCTTAATAGGCCGCCATCTTTTGGTAAAGACTCCTCGACTTACCATTAGGTTCTTGATTATTTCCAGAGATGTTTTGAAATATTTACCTGGGTAGGATATCTAAGGAAACGTACATATATTCTGATCGCGAACCTTCTCACTTTTGCACGTTTTCTTTTGTGTGTTAATGTTCTTGCTTGACAGATATAATAAATTTAGTAATTACGATGACATACATATTCGTTTGAATGTTATGATGTTGAAAACAGACAACATATTAATATTGGGATGAGGTTTTATGGAGACAGCTACTAGATTGGAACACATATTTGATCATTCTTTATTTCTTCTCTGGGGAAAATATTTTTATTAAAAGAAAATACATAGTCACTTAAGATAAACTCGGTATTTATCGGTATAATATAACAAAATTCTATACAACAAATTCACGTCTTCACGGTGAAGCATGTATACAAGAGACACTCGAGGAACCACAAAATTTTGTTCTCTGTGAACAAATATTTCTTAAGTAGAAGTAAGTTATGACAGTCAAATTAAGAAAAGGGGTTGATAACAAGCTGATAACAATTTAACTTAAAGTTGGAGATTTTCTCCAAAATAGTACCTGAAAAATAAAATGACTGAAAGGATCAACTGTGTTCAATATTTACATTAGAGATTCGTCCGGACAAAAGTATTTTAATTATTCTTAATGACGTACCCTAATTGAACAAGGCCGAACTTAATTTACATTTGTCCCTAAAGTGACCAATTTTGAAGTCATGGATTTTATTTAGAAAATATAAAATCTTTTGGGATATTGTTAATAATTGTTTTTTTCTGTTTGTTTTTTTTTTTTTCTGAATTCTGAAATATGCTAAAAAGGGAAATATTGCAGTTTAATTTTTTGAGCTCAAATAAAACATCCAATAAGTAATTTTGTTCAATACTTCATTTTTCCTTTTAGGGTGTTCCCCTACTTTAAAATAACATTACTTCATTATCAAGTGCAAGTGATAACTTCAAGATTTTTGCTCCGAAAGAAAACTTTAAATTAAACATTTTTATTTTATAGATAAATTTCGTACGTATTCATCTGAGCTGTACTCGACATAACTACATTCCAAAGAAATCAAAATTGTGGCTGGAAACATACATTTCTGTACGGTTTACCAACCACTTTTCTCCACGCTTTGAATCTATCTTAATATCCACCTCAAGAATTAAGTTGGACTCATGTATTGGGCATTTTAAAAGGAAATAACCTAACAATTGTAATCGGGCTTTGCCCACTTAAAACAGGTGGTGACTGTGTTTCTGTAAAATATGCGCAACAATAGCATTATCTCCACACGGCACCAAGTGTTTGGATTAGTCCTGTGGAGAAAATGAATTGTCAACATACCGGTATCAAGTTCGAATCCCATTGGACGTTTTATTTATTTATTTTTTTTACTTATCATAATAAACTTGCCATGTTTAGAAAAATAAATCGCCGCAGGTATTTTGGCATCTTGCATTTGCTATCTGAATAAAAATTATACAAAATAAAATAACAATGGTACAGTGGCCGTTCAGTCTCTTCGTTTGAAAACGCAACAGGTGCAGCCTTGTCATCTTTTTGCAGGTGATTCGTAACGTGTGATTCGTGACGTGTTTAAGCAATCAAAATACCATCCACGTTAGATTTTGACTTTGCTCGTGCGACTAGTCAGGCAAAGACCTGCAGCAGTGAGATTATACTCACCCTTTTTGTGCCTAAATGGCAGATATGAACGATTCATCACGAGAGCACATGGAATCAGAAACCAAAGAATTAAAGAAGTGTATGGCATGTCTTGGTTATTGAGGTTGATGATTTGGTGAGTCATCGAAAGGTTGTTCCTATGGTTGCACTCTGAACATATTTCCAATTAAATGCAAGATTTTCTGAACATACTTCCAATTAAATGCAAGATTTATGACCTTGCGTCGCGCAAAATATCAACGATATGCAGTGAAGTGTGACAGGAACAAAACGTCCAATCCATTTTTGGGTACAATATTGATGCTCTTATTCGCGTTTTTTTTTTGTTGTTGTTTTTTTTCTGGCGTTATCTATTTATCTATATATGACGCTAGCTAGCTATCGGTTTGTAGTCATCTTATCGCTTTATGGTGTAAAACGTTAAATATATCATTTCATTAAATGCGAAAAATTACTATTATAGATAATTTTGTATTAACTGATTCAAGTATAAACATATGTCTTTTAATACTGAATCCAAATGACCTGCCAACCCAGCATAACCTAAATTATAGCGATGATGATGTTGCTGTTGTTGTTGGGTTTAACGCCATTTTTGAGCACAAGATAGGCTATACATGGCTGCCAGTATAAATGATGGAGGAAGAACCCGGGAAAACCCTGGAAAGAACCACCAACCCACGAGAAGCTACTGGCAAGCTTTCTCACATACCCGAGACTCGAACCCACACAGACAGAGGTGAGATGGCAATGATCGGTAACGGTGAGCGCTTTAGACCACTAGGCCACTCGGGGCCCCCTATAGCGATGAAGAAAACATATTGTCCTCTGAGGTGGAGAACTTACAAACTGAAGGAAGGAACAACTTTTGTCGAGACGCGATTTTTGAGCTGCAGTTACAATATGAAAGGAAGGACATCTTTTTGGTGACACTTGCATGCTTAACTGTCTTTAAACTAAATTCTTGCACATTTATGTAATTTTGTACGCGTGCTATTTGTATTAGAACTGTTCTTTTTATATAACTGCTGCTTTTGGAACACAGCTGAGTCATTATAGCAGTACGTTATAAACTTCAAGCATCATCATTAATTCACCCAGTACACCTATGTTAAAAATGATGCATGTTTTGGCTCCCATTCCACTTCTCTGAAAATGATATAAAATTTATATTAGGAAATGCCAGAAGCTTAATGGATTGTGTCTTATTCTTTGTAATTATCAAGGCCCTGGATCTGTCCTTAATCAAAAAACATCAACCAACACACGATCTCTTCATCCAAAGTTGTTGAGATAAGATGACACAAGAAGCGACGAACACTTTCTCTCCCACAATTTTCCCATAACATTAAGTGTCAGATTCCATGTCGGTATAATTTTCAACACGGTGTTTCGTTCTCCTTAAAACGTAAGTTATTATTCACTAAATATCGTTTCCATATGCGTCCTCGTCGAAAACATTAAGACTCCGTTCCCATGTCTCGATGGCCTGTCTGCCAAAATCACGGCATGTCTTGTCAGTGGTTTCCGGGTTTTCTACCATCCATCATAGTTTCAGCTCAATGCAACATTTTTTATTCTATGTTTCAATATACTAAACGATTCTGCCACTCGTTTCTCTCAATGGATATCAGAGGTTTTATTTATTTTATATATATATATTTCTGTTTTGAATGTATGTATTGGGTTACAGTGGTTAAAATGACGCTATGAAATTAAACGATACATATGGTCTCTATCACTGAATAATAAAAGTGCTACTATTTGATACTGATTTTTGAGGCTGTGTCTTAACACCCCTCTCCAGTGCACTTCCAGAACCCGAACACGATCTGCTGCGGACAATCAACGTCAATTCAAACTTACTTTGATTGAAACAATAACTGACATCAAATAATTCAAAAGCCGTTACATGATATCAGAGTTGCAGAAGAAAAAAACGGTCCTGCCTTTTCCCATGAAACATTCATTGCACTGTACTTTGCAATACTCGACGATGACTGTTCGTCCGACATTAAATTTGAATCGTATTACCTTTCAAAATTTTATGTAGGTAGAAACGTATACGTACACAGATAAAGGGACTCCAGGTTCTCACGCTTTCTCTCCCACCAGCAGCATAAGTTATAAATTAAGCAGTCTGAACCGGTGTACCGGTGGTTTTTGATATACGAGCAAGATGACTTTAAGTAAGAGAAATTCGTCCAATGCATCTGACGCAAGAAAACCCATTCGCTACATTTGCCACGATCGCTTGCCACAAAAACCGACGGTTCGGTTACGCCGCCCTAGCATAAAGAAAGTCAGAAAACATACCCAAGTTAGTTGATAATATGAAAATGCATATCGCTGCATGAGAGTTGTGGTAACATTTTCCCACACTCTGATTTCCAGAATGCAGCTAGCAGGAGTGAGTAATCATTGGATGTTTTTTGTCTTCGTCATCGATGCCCCTTCAAACCTGTAGTTACATCTGTAGAAATGTAAACAAAGCTAGCTTCACCGGGAGAGATTGCTATCTGCACGCGGGCTTAAGGTGATGATAAACGGACTTGATACGTGACGATAACGCGCGTGAAACTTTGGGAACTTGCCTAACTGTCGCCTGCTTCTATCAAGCAAAACAAAAGTGAGTGGTATTTTTTCGACAGTTTAGTAAGTCTGAAACCAAAAGATTAAGTAATTAAGTAAGGTACTTGTAAATATTAGGAAACACTTTAAATAGACAAAGAGTACGCTTTTCTTTACTCCTAACACAACTTTAGCCTTTTCATATGAAAGAAGAAATTCTCAGCAATCTTTTCGTTCCTTTAAAGAAAATTATTGTCTGCCTAGTAACTTTTTTCTTTGAAGTTTAAAACTGCAGTTGCTGCAGATCAGCCAATAGAATCAGATGAACGTCAATCAATCGAAAGATGAGCTAGAAAGATCGTAGCGTGAAGTGGGGAGATTATAGGGCGAGCTGAGAGATCGTAGGGCGAGCAGGAGGGAATTGTAGGGTGGACTGGAGAGATGGTGGGGTGATATTGAGAAGGCGAGCTGGAGAGATTGTAGGACGAGCTGGAGAGCTCGTAGGGCGAACAGGAGAGATCGTGGGGTGAGCTGGAGAAGGCGAGCTGGAGAGATCATAATGTGAGCTGGAGAGAACGAGCTGGTAAATTCGACAATAAGTTAAACAAGGGAATTCGATGATAGATAATCGTACATAGAAACGATAAATTAAGGTATTAAAAAAATATCAGAAATTCGCCTTAGCTGTACCCCTATAAACTCCACGGACTTTATTACATCTTATAAGTGCGATCGGAAATCATACAAGGTGACGTAAACTGTCGGCAACAATCACATAGATTAAAGTAAATAATCCCAGGCAACCATAATTATTTGATATAGATTTTGTCTCTATTTAAATTTGTGGTGTCTTTCATGTTTAATATTCAAGATTGGTACAAAATCTGATGGCACTCAAGCGATGGGGACACGATATGTAGATATAATATAACTAATCTCTGTCCTTGGGGTTATTTCCACCATACGTAAGACAGATAGCAGAAGACAAGTGTGTTAAGACTTATTTGTTTATGAATCGATCACTTCGCGATGAAAGAACGTTATATATATATATATATATATATATATATATATATATATATATATATATATATATAATTGATGCTTCACATGATCATTCACATTGAATGATTTTTTTTACTATACAAGAAACTCATCAAGTAATTGTTTCTGTGTGCATTTTAGTTCTTTTGGTAATGAACAAATTTACCTTAAAAGTGTACGACTACTTTATATTGCCTTGTACAAGTTAGTTGGAAACATAATGATTTTGTTAATATATGGATGTAACAAATTAGTACATTTGTATGAATTTGGCTTTAACCAATTGTAACTTTGGTAAAAACTTGGATGTAGACTTTTCGTCCAACCCATATTGCCAGAACTATGTGCAAATTGCCCTTACACAGCAAGAGATATGTGGGATTTAACATTACATGTCCAAATTGCCCTTACACAGCAAGAGATATGTGGGATTTAACATTACATGTCCAAATTGCCCTTACACAGCAAGAGATATGTGGGATTTAACATTACATGTCCAAATTGCCCTTACACAGCAAGAGATATGTGGGATTTAACATTACATGTCCAAATTGCCCTTACACAGCAAGAGATATGTGGGATTTAACATTACATGTCCAAATTGCCCTTACACATCAAGAGATGGGATACTTACCAATACATGTCAAGAGAAAACACTATGAAAATTTATGGGAACTCAGTTTTGTGCGAAACTAATAAGCATATTTAGAGGATAACGATAAATGTTTGTTACTGCTGTGGCGACCACTGCATGAAGCATACAGCAGTTTGAAATTAAAAATGTTTTTGAGAAAACGATAGCAACAGTACAGGGATTAAGAGAAGATATTAATGATTTAGAGACAAACTTCATAGCAAACAAATCGATGAGCGGTGAAAAGCATGAAGAAGAGAACATTGGAAGATTTTAAATCGATGCCACGGCAAAGAAAGATCAACATCATTGCAAAGATCTTCCTTGTCATTAGGGCTGTTGCTTGAAATCCTGAATCAAGTACTTTAATAGCTACATTACCTGGAAGTGAAATGTTAAAAAAATTAACGTATAAATGAGTCAAATGAGGGCCATCCTTAATGATTTATATCACGCATCAATCGATATAGATTTCATGGTGGCATACAGTATGTTGCTAAACAAAGTTTTGTATTTCAAGACTGGACAACCTTCAGACTAACTTTTGAAGAGTTCATGAAGCTAATTGTACCCGAATGTTCTGCTGATTTAACCAAGGACTACCTAATTAGTCCAAGTTTCTTGCTAGACTGACTATGCCATATTCTCGTTGCACGTTTAGCGCAAGACTTGTTGCGATGCAGATGATTATCAGTTATTCTAACTCGTCCTCTTCAGCTCACCCTACAATCTCTCCATCTCATTATACGATCTCTTCAGCTGCATTTTCCAGTTCATTCTATAATCTTTCCAGTTAACTCTACGATCTCTCCATCGCACCTTCTTCAGATAACCCCATTATCTCTCCAGCTCACCCTACGATCACTCCAGCTCCTCATATAATCTCACCAGCTCGCTCTATGATCTCTCCAGCTCGCCTGCTCCAGCTCACCTTACAGTCTCTACAGCTCACCTACGATATATCAGCTCGCCTTGTCCAAATCACTTTAAAATCTCTCCAGCTCACCCTACGATCTTTCCAGCCTCCTTCTACAATCTCTCCAGCTCACTCAATAATCTCTCTAGCTCATTCTACGATTTCTCCAGCTCGCCTTGTCCAGATCACCCTAAATCTCTCCAGCTCACCCAACGATCTCTCCAGATCACCTTACAATCTCTCCAGCTCACCCTATAATCTCTCCAGCTTGCATATGTAAGTTTGAAAGTTATACTTTAATTCATAAAAATATATTCATATCATTTTGTATTGTTTAAAGTCATAAATATAGACACAGGAAAGTAAATAGGCTGCAAGAAAATTGCCGTAGCACGATACACCCATGCAGAGGCATTCAGAAAATACTAAGTTTAGGTCTTCTCAGAATTAATAGCATAGAAATACAGAAAAGGAATGAGAAAATGTAGAGAAGAGCTAATTTACGATGGAAAATGTTGATCCGAAAACACAACGGCTGTTTGTTAAAGCAACTTTATAGTCCATCCTCATGCAGCCACGTGTTGCAGCACCTTCCTAATTAGCGTTAATCTGTAGCACAGTCCTTGAAAGGACAGAGATTAACTGGCTCAGATCAGTAACAGAGGTGTCTAAAACTAATTCTCTTTTCTATGCTGCCAGAACTGCACGAAAAACTCAATTAAACCTAGGAGTACAACGTTCTACAAATTGGTGTCTCTCGGGATCATTCCTTTTGGTATGGACGGATCGGTTCAACCGCACACACAACATTTCTGAAACTTATTTCATGTATTCTGTGTGTGTTTATGTACGTAATTTTGTTTTCAGATAGAGACAAATGTATGGATAGACGAACGGAGAGACGGACTCGTAAACTGCCGGAGAGAGAGAGAGAGAGAGAGAGAGAGAGAGAGAGAGAGAGAGAGAGATGGATGGGTGTAGAGACGGATAGACCCATGGTAAGATAGATAAATAGACGGATCAATGGCTTCATTGAAAAATGACTTCCACGAAAATAGTACCATGCTGCCCATCACGCTTTCGTGGTATTTTCAAAGCACTTGCTTTGTCAGAAATTTTTCATGTTATTGTCTGCTTTAATTCCGTTCATGAGCCTTTCGGTAGAAGAAGAAGTTTTGAAGAGAGGGAACTCTAAGTTGGATTTTTATGTCTGCGGGCCGAATATATTCGAGTTGTACTGTTACATCGTATGTAGCTGGAATATACAATCTGAAACCATTTCAAAAATATTTTCGGCATTTTTTGGGGGGTGTGTGGGGTGTGCTACGAAGAGTTTATTAACCAAACTTGCATTAGTTTTTTCTTTTGCAAAAATACGTCCAGATAAATAAACAGATGGAAGAACAAAAACACTATAGATCTCGATATAATTGTGGTTCTGTGTCACTCTGTTATTAACATTTAGGCTTATTCATTTCACGTTGGCACTCAAGGTTTCGTTACGAGTGCATTGAATAATCATCTCCACCTCTTCACTGTGAAGTCATCTTTGAAGGTATTTTAGATTAACATATGATTTGTATTGATTGTCACACAATGCAAAGTTCAGTACTGAGAAACTGATGTAGAGAATGTATAGTAAAATTAATTGTGTTCTATGTCCAGTAGACACATTTCCTATCGAAGAGAGTGACTCCAGTCGTATGGGGTGCGAGGTTAACGTGACGCGATATTCCAAAGATACGGGAAAAAATTTATTTTTGCGTAAATAAGAGGATCCGAGAATCATTTTGCTTATATGTGATTTTATTCCTATTTCCTATGTATGGACTTGTTATTAAACACTTTTAAAATCTAACAAATGTATTCTGTGGAACAAACATCATGCAAAGTCCCGTTTTCTAAGAAGGAAGGCAATACATGAATACATTTTCGCCTCTAAATAATTTCTTTGTTTCACTTTTATTGTTATTCTTTTGTTGGACAGTGTTTTGAGTAAATCACTTGAGCACATCAATGAAAAATACCACGTACGATTATGGAAATGTTATCAACATATTTATCACTGAAGTAAATGATCTAATAAATATATATGCCAAATATGATTAAGTTTTTAAATAGATAAAGCATGGAACTATATGCCATTGTTATATAGTTCCCGGGTATAAAAACAAATTATTACTGAGTGGATAGGGACCATTGGTGGACGAGTGGTCTAAAGCGCTCGCCTTTGCCATCTCACCACCGTCCGCGTGGGTTCCAGTCTCGGACTCGGCCAATGTGGGTATGTGAGAAAGCTTTCCATTAGATTCCCGTGGGTCGGTGGTTCTTACCGGGGTTTTCCCGGGTTCTTCCTCGGCCTTAATGTATAACCTATCTTGTGCTGAAAAAAAGCGTTAAGCCTACAACAACTACTGGATGCATATCCAAATGGAGAAATCATCACTTTTGCATAAAGATCTTCCCTTCGATCAAACCAGTTATTGATATAACATTTGGTAAAAGTAAAAACTGATCAAATAAATTCAAAATGTTTCTGCAAATTTGATATGTGAAAATATAAAAACGATGACATACCATAGTTAAAAAAATGCGGCTTCAGTTGTCGCATTTCCTCCACGGGTCGATTTTTGGTTGCCACTGCGCATTTTATTCTAGATCCGGCTCGTCATTATGTATGATTATATCATTCGAAATAGGTGAAAGATTCGGCCGGTATTCTTGTGAGATTATCAGGTTCAAAACCATGAAATGATCACATTAAATATTTAAATAATAAAGAAATTTGGTGGAAAGTATATGTTAATTTTGTTATAAACATTTTTATTTACTTCAGCAGGATTAGCTTTGCTGTTTAAAATAGGAGACAGCCGTATGAAAAATGACTGAGTCTTTCGCCATCCAGAATGAACCATTCTTCACTTTGAACTCATGAGCAATGGCGGATGACGTCAGGACAGATAGAGTATATCACACCCTACATGTCTTGAGAAAGAACACAGAAGTATTTCGTGTAGTCCAGAAGTTTACCATAACTATAATAAGAATGCCATCTTAATGGCAACTGTCTAAATATGGAAGAATGTTTGTGTTATAATCATATACTGATATTTTGTCACGAAATTAGTATTTTTTCTTGCATACATTGAATATTTCTTGTTTTTCACAAATTTACATGTCTTTAGGATGTCTTTTTTAGGCGTTATTTCTCCATTCTATTGATATACCTTATTTCATTTTGGAATTTAATTTCTTTTTTTATAACAACAGGTCCCTACATAAAAGATACTTGTCAATGTAAGAGATGTTCTAATTGATCAGTTTTATCTACTCTTAGTACTCAGTCTACTAATGGGCACATCGGAAACCGTTACTAATCTATCAAGGATAAACAATTTATGCAGTTTTGTTATGAAAATACAAGTTTAAGATTCGTTTGCTGCTGAACCAAGCGTATATAGTGTTTTGTTTCTCCACAAGTGTTTTGATGTTATATACAGGTGTTTTGAATCAATCCTTGACTTCCGTATTTGGAATGTTTCTAACATTACTTCCAATAAAACTATGTTGAATTTGCGATTAACCCCAGCATGAACTTAGTAAGAAATTTAAACAAAATAAGTTCCGATGCAATCCTTCTTATATCAATACAAATATTTATATAATTTAAAAGACACACAAAACGTACTTTGTACCTTGTAGGAACACGCATTGTAAATAACTATTGAGGTCAATTTATATTAATTTAAATGTGGTTTGTCGGAAGGTCGTCTCATTATTGACATGTCAATATATATATAGATCAAACAATTGCGTGTCTGGGTTAAAGAGTCAAGCATTTAGTGACATTGATTGATCTTCACCATTATTATGAAACGAAGAAATCTTAGCGCTTAAAATGTTGAAAATACCGCGATACGTGTACAGTAATTATAAGAGGGACCATCAATTTAATCTTCTGAGACAGGGGTGTGACTTTATTTTTTAAATTCCGTCTGTCAATAGCTGGAAATATATCTTGTTCTGATTTATATCAAAATAACGCCATATTATGTCCATCATATTATCTGAAATAAAATTACTCGTAACTATCTCGAGAAAATTAGAAAATAAAATATCTCGGCTCAAAAGAAAATCGTAGCCCCCCCCCCCGCCCCCCTCCGTCGTACTCTTAATTATTTCCTTTTTTCAGCAATTGCATTTACTTTTTGTAAATGACGTGGTACAAATACTATTTTGCTATGATCTGTTTTATTAAATTACATGGATTGTGGTAATTTTCTACACCATAATGATAATCAGATATTTCTAATATTTACGACTCTATGGTCTCAAGCTAAGGAATAGAAAAGAGCGAAAACCCAACAAGTTTTGTGAAGTTCCAGAAGTAATTTATTTCCCAAGAATACAAAGTGAAAATTGATCAAAGAACATACAGTAATGCGAATTAAATCCCAAATAGTCCAAAAAAGTTATATTACTAGTAATAATGAATAAAGTTCTAATTAAATTCCAACGGTGTTCGAAATAAAATCCAATGCTGAGGGCGTTGATGTGTCTGTAGTCTTCAATGTACTAATGTACCAGTGGCCTGAAATGTCATAATATACTAACTGTCTTCTAATTAATCACAATAATATATTCCAAGATGTTCTTGTCTGAATTCACTATAATTCCAAATTAATGTTTCTGTCCAAGAGTATTATTAACGAGCACTTTTATTTCCAGTGAATAATTATTTGAATAAATAATTCCACTGAAATCAGATGCTGAACACAGCAATAAGAACGATTTTGCTAAAGATGTTAAAGCCAGAATGTCGGTCCAAACTTAATTTATAGAAAATTCTGAGTTGTAAACAGATAAAATCTGTTACTGAAATTATAATCAAGAATGTGGTAAACATTAGGAACAACAGGTTCGTCATGGGGGATTACTAATGTCCTAGACCAAGACCCAAATAAACATGTTTACCTTTATCCATAATAATCTTAATATTTAACCCACACTCGTAGGGAAAATATTAGCAATATATTATTTGTTGTCTCACAAAACAGATGTTGCTAGTCAGGTACAATATGAGCTTGATTTTGGACAGTGTCAAGTCCAAAATACAGTCATACATAACATGTAATCATGGAGAAAAACTAGCAAATTAAATATACATAACAACACTCAGTTTATAGTTGCTTGAATTTTCGTATTTATGCGAAAGTTTTTCTTTAAAGTTATTTTAATTTATCCACACTCTCCCACTTTTGGGTTTAAGCTTCGTTTGTTTTGTTTTTTTCTTCATTTATTTTCCTTTTAATTTGCCGTACAATTCGCCAGATTTTGTCATGTTCACCAGTTCAGACAGTCTGGCGTTGTTTCACTTCCCTTTTTTTTTTTTTAATCTCTGCTTCTCTCTACTGCTGTTTAACAGAGTGTCACCTTGACCCTTACCAAAATGGTCCTTCGAAGCAGAAGCTTTTTGAGCGAAATAATTAGGACCAAAGTATATACCGTGAATCAGTATATCTAAATATTTCAACGGTTATGTTGCTGATCGCTGAAATAACAAGTCATTAATGCAAATTAACGATGCTAATCACAGTTAATCATGTAATTCCCGTCAGATGTCACTGGTATCAGTCATTATCGTCTATTATCTACCTCCTTTCACGCGATACACAAATGTCATGAAAATGGAATATTATTACGTCTCGCGCAGAACGAGACACTACGTTACTTGCTCATCATTTGACACTCCATTTGTTTCTCTTCCGTCATTAGCCTTATCTCGCCGTATCGCATAACGATTGATGCTTGCAGATTTAAACGGCCCCTGCTGTTATCGCTTCATGTGGTTTTGATTAGGCGTAATTTATCAATAGGCTATTTTACCTATGATAATGTACATTTGGCCAGTGAAATGCACATTGCTGTCACTCGGAAACAAAGACAGGCTGCTCTACAGTGCGATGGAAGAGATAAAATCAAGCATATTTGCAAACTTGGGAGAATTACTGCTGGTTTAAATGGGAAATATGTAGAGACGCAGGGATATTTCACATTTTGATGATTGACGACGGTCCTATAGCATCTGTTATCTCTTCTGACAAGACCAATACTTACGGCATAGCCAATGACACATTTTTCGAGTCTTCAATATTGCATGTACAACACAAAATATATAATTAAAAAATAAAATTGCGTTGGTGAAGTTAAAAAAAAAAAAAAAAAAACGTCATTGTTTTGCACCCATTAGCATAATATTTTACATACCAGTGGCGTAACAAAAAATTCTGCTCACTCCTACTCCAATTAATTCTGGTGGACACTCCCAGTAAATAAAAATTGTTCGATGGGAAATTTGCACCACCACCACTCCACCACATACACAAACACACACAGGGACTGGGCCTGAGCGGTTGCTGTGCGATTGTTACGTTCATATGTGTACCTGATTTATGAACTAATAATATCTGCAAATTGACGGTCAATTTATTAGGTACAAATTCTGTTTAGTTTCTTTTCTGAATTTTTGTACATTTTATTTAAGTGTAACTGAACATTTTTGTACAGAAAAGATGTACAGGTATTATGTACAAATTATAGCCTGAACAAACGTTTTTATTCATGATGGGTGAAAATATACATATGAGGGTTTTGACTTAAAGAGTACCCAGATGTTGACCTGGAAGCGAGTCGTATAAGGGATATAATTACACTGGCTGGTCAATAAGATAACATCAACAAGTTTCTCCTTAAATAATCCAGCCCTTTTTGAAAAATGTCATCCTTTCCGTCTTTCCGTCTGTCGTTCCGAACGCTATTAATGTGGCGCATCTCCATCTACATAGTTAATGAGGCAGTCTAGAAACTTTGGGATACTATTAGGGGTGGTCTTTAGATGCGCATAGCGGTTTTAATAATTTAATATGTCCTCTGGCAGTGGGACCAGGGATTTAAAAAATTTAAATTTCTTAAGTATTGTCGGGACGTATGTTATCATCGAAACCAAACTATACCATTTATAACGGGTTTTATGATTTCATCCCAGTGACTGGCCTCAGGTCAAGGGCAATAATGCCCCAAGGTTATAACATGGACACTTACCAACCAGTGATTATTTTTAGGTTTGAAGGACATAAAGAAGCGAAATCAGAAATGAATCCAATACATACCCAGTGTCATAGCTCCGGGGTTGGGAACTTGACCATGCGCCATAATCGTGAATACATTTAAATGACATAATAAGATGTATCTACATTTACATCCTACACAAGCCTGTGTCATGTCCCTGGGGTAGAAGACTTGCTCCTAAGTAATTTCTTGGAAATTGTTCAGGCGACAAAGACACGTAATATTTTGCAACATTTACAACAGGGCCAGGGCCATTACCCGAGAGACATAGGCTGAAGCTCGTAGATATGCAATGGCGTTCCAGTGACCTAACTCTAGCTGTCCATTGTAAATCAGACACCTAAAAATAGAAATAAAAATTAGGAGAAGGAGAGTCAAGAATGAGAGTAAAACCTCAGGTAAACCAAACATCCATTCTCACTTTATGTGATAATTTGTTATTCTAATTATTGTGTCAGTTTTATTTACGTATTTTAAAAAATTTCAGCAATTTCACAAATTGTTCTTGTTTTAAAAGGACTCCAGTATGGAGCAGAGTTGTTAATATCACCATGGTATCACGGCTGATGTTATTTACCGGATATATTTGTTATCAAACGTTGGAATTCTGGCAAAACGTCGTGTACATATGTACATTTCCTGTACTATGTACACTAGTCGGGTGATTAATTTGGAAATGAAAAATATACATTTTAACTTTGAAATTTGTTAATATAGTTAGGACATAATATGCACATATAGATTAAATGTACTAAAACAGCAATAGTGCACCATTCTGTGTACAAATCCATGTTAGTCCTACATGCTTTTGTCAGGTTGCTCTCGGCCATAGCACCTGAAGGACCTATACCTGCGTACAAATTAATCTTTACCATGTTGTATTGATATTTGTTTTCTGAAGTAATTCAGGGAACCAAATATCCAATTTCGAGGTTCTATCATGTACAATAATTGTACAGCTGCATTGGGCATCAGTTCTTCGCTAAAAAGGTTAGACCATTTAAGACTCTGAAACTCTTTGATATATATATATATATATATATATATATATATATATATATATATATATATATATATATATATATATATATATATATGTGTGTGTGTGTGTGTATGTGTGTGTGTGTATGTGTGTGTGTGTGGTATTGTGCTTTATTTTGGGGGTTTTGAATATCATTTTTAACACAATAATGGCTATATCATGCTGAGGTAACTTGCCTCAGCAGGTATCGAACCCAAGACAATTTTAATTTCCCAAGACTATCTCACTTGGGCAATAACTTGGACAAATAAAAAATTTGGGACACATTATGTAAAATCTTATTGAAATACATATAGCTATATTTTATAAGTTTTAAAAAAAAAGGATTTTGAGAGAAAGATTTGGTATCATGAAAGAAAACAACGTTAATAATGGGTAAAGACTATAGCTAAATTGAAGCTAGATCCCTAAACGGAAAAATATTCATGGTGCATAGTTATATTTAGACATGGGTTTTTTTGGGGTGGGTGGGGGTGGGTATTTGTTTGTTTTTGTTTTTTATTTTGGTTTGGTTTTGAAGCAATTTTAGCGCATCGTGCCAAATGCGTTACGCAACGTATCGGTTCTATCGCGCTAATGATTGATAGCTAAATGCCCTTCCCAAAAGACACACCAAGACAGCCGACCCTGGCAGACCTATTCGATGTAAACTTGTCTTTATTTTCCAGTGAAATGTAGCGCTTGTTCAGCACTAACCTAAGAATGAACTCTCACATGTCCCACATCTTGCCTTATTTTCATAACCAAGGGTAAGTAGATAAGTTTCTGTTAGACTGAACAATTACGCCATTCAGTCATAACACAAGGTCGTCAAAACGGTCAAACAAGACCAAAGGTGAAATATGTTCCCTGTTGTAGTCACCAGAACTGACCCTTATAAAATCGTATTGAGTCATTACTCCGAGAATTGTTTATCATCACTTTCTGAGTTGACTGGCGGCGTAGTTGATTCCTGCCTTATCTCCGAATCGTTGAATTAGGTTTGTTACTTTTGCATCTTTTGTGTCCGTGCCTTTGTTGTCATCTTAGGAAATCTTCTAGCCTCAAGGCAATATTGGTAAATGGAGAGGTAAATTATGTTTTTCAAATAGCAGAAATAAATTATGGAGCAATTATTATCGCATCAAACATGACTGAATGCGATACAGGTAACGTGCGTAATTAGTACTTTTTGTAAGACAAGGTCACTGTTGTTGTTGTTCTAAGCTTATCATATTTTTTGCAAAACATTATACATTCAAGATGAACACATCGTTCATTTTAATAATAGTGTTGTACCTATTTCATAACCGTATAACAAAAGAAGTATTTTAGCAGATGTATGGACAATACACAATACATTTTCTAGAAAGAACTACATATACTGTAATAAATACATGTCAATCACTTGAAATTTGTATACCCATAAAATAATATATCAAAGAGCGAATTAATCAATCATATCGTACACATGGAACGAGCACTAAGAAACCTGGATAGTTTCACTTTAGGAACGTCAGTTGAAGTTAGGTAGTCCAGGTTCGGGACCCGATTCTGCCAATATGGCTTTTTATGTGACATAGATGGTAATGGTTACATCTCTCTCTCTCTCTCTCTCTCTCTCTCACACACACACACACACACACACACACACACACACACACACACATATATATATATATATATATATATATATATATATATATATATATATATATATATATATATATATATATATATATATATATATATATATATATATATATATATATAATGACTTTAAAGACGTTGGACTGGATAATCTCAAGTTTAATACATCTTATCAATTACTTTTACCGATTTCATTACCAATAATTACAGGATACGTTTTAAACTATATATTATTTACAAAAAGAAGGGAAAGCGCTGAATAAAAATGCTTTGGCAAAAGGTCAACATTTGGAAAGTGAAATTTATTAAGATTACGTTACCATAAGTAGCGCAATATACAAGGCTTTTAAGACTATAAAAGAACAGGTGAAAAATACAAGGCTCTGAGACTGTAAAACAAATGAAAAATACATGGCTCTGAGACTGTATAACAACAATTGCAACCAATGCGAAACAACAAGACAGTGATGCCAAGTTCTAAAGCTAGATACTTGGATATAGGGGATAAATTTACCAAGTACTTCTTTAAATTAGAAAAAGGAATTATGCTAATAAAATCGTGTCAAAGGTCATAGATACATTTGGAAATTAATACACAGATAAATATACATTTTAGAATAACATAAGAATCACTAGACTACTACATGTCTTGGAAGTGAGTGAGCTTGACGGTGAGTTAGATTCAAATGAATGTGAATTTACTAATTACAAGTCACAAAGTTTAGAAAGTGAACTTACAAATAATTAGCCAGTGTAGTTAAAGATATGCATAATATTTTTAAAAAATCACTTTATGATGTAATGACTTGTTTCTTGTAAATTTATGCATCCGTTTGTTTGTATCTTTTATTCTGTTTCTGTAAAAATGGTTGTGTCTCTTTTCTTACGCTAAAAATATATACTTATAAAAGAACAGAACGCACGAATGTTGGTAAATGTTCTTTGAAGGCCCTGAAGAAAACTATGTTCTATTGATGGGTAATTTATATCTCTCGAAAAATATACACAAGGGATTGATCAGGCGTCTTTTGGATCAATGAACCAGTGTGTAAACAGTGTGCTTTGACCACTTGGGATTCCACCAGGACGTTATTTATATCATCATATATACAGTATGTACGCTGTATTTTTTATGTACCGCGAGATGCATTAAGTTTTTAATTTAAAGGAGGCAAGACTTGGTTAAAATAACGAATCGTACCCGAAATATTCAGATGAGATTAAAACGCATTTGATTGGTTGTTGAACCTGATTGAACAGCCGTATATAGCCTCGATATTCGAAATTGTGACAGGAGGTGGGTTTGTCTAATGAACTGTTTAATCGATACACCGTATTATAAACCCTTCGGCTTTATATAATATAGTGACGACACAAACCATTACAAATTTAAGATTTGGTTATTGCTTTTTCCTCATTCAAGTAATAACATATTATTTCGTGCACTCGAAGCGAACAGCAGATTTTGAATTATTTCCATGATACAGTAAAACCTAAATTTGCTACCGAACGTCCATGCGAGGTGGACCGCTTTCATAATGATAGACGAATCCTGGGATATGAGTTTAATGTGTCGGGGCAAGAGTTTTACGTGACAATTAGCAATCAAGTGCCTTTCACATCATACAATGGACATACAAGTACTAAACAGTTGAGGAGGAGATATGTCCTTCTAACGTAGTTGGGAGCCGCTATAGCAATCGCGCTCGCTTCGTATCTTTGCGGTCCCGAATTCGATCCCCGCTTCTGAAATATACGAAGGATTCGTGAGCAATGAGGAACTATTGTCACAATCATCTACATGTGAAGAGAGATAGACTAGCTGATTTTCGCCCCATCCCCATCCCGTAGCTCGCGACGATGCAGTTTGCTCTACCACGAAGAACACACACACACACACACACACACACACACACACACACATCACATGGGCATCTGAGACGTCAAGAGCGTCTAGTACAAGTCGAAGAGAATTGCTGTATAATATTCATGAAATAAATGTTTTTTAAAAAAAGGTTACAGAGAACTGTATTTGATGTTCGTTCACTATCAGTGAGTCATTTATATTTACGTTTAACTATAAGCGAATATATGTGGTCCCCGTTTAGTTTTAACTTGATCTACTCCTTTGGAAAATGGCCTTATATATTACTGTAACCGTTTATGAAAAAGTCTACAACAGATTGCATAGAAGGATAAATGGACAGACGGAATAATGAACGAACTGTTGAATGTATTGACGAATGGACGGATGGATGAATTATTTCATGGAATTTGCACAAATAAACATGGATTCCGCTGACAGCTGTCAACATGTGGAATGTGATACATTTTCTAGATTGATACACGAGTGATATCAGTCCGTTCACGTAAACAAATCAAACTATTGTACACGTTTTTATCTTAATAACCTGCTATAACTGGATTATCTAAAAGTTGTATACGTCATTCTTCCGAGTCCTTCACCATCACTTGCAAACGTCCAACTGCTTGAACTATGCTAAATTATTCGCTCACGATTGATACAACACACCAACCACGAAGGTCGTTGCATTTCAATCTATTTGTCTATGTATTTTTATAATCGGAAGACAAATTTTGCTTTTTCTGTTAGTTGAGATTGTGTCCCGTACATGAAACTACAACGCGGAGACGGGAAGTGGTGGTGGTGGTGGGGTTGGGGGTGGGGTCTGGCAATTTATGAATGGGACCCAAAATTACAAGTTTTATTACATTGAGTGGTAGGCGAAATTTCTAAATTTCTGCAGAGGCCCAAAATTTGAAGATGTGCTACTGGTCCCGTATCATACGAAACACTTCTCGCCCCTTTCCATATTGCACCGATATTTACGGGATATAATATTTTCCTGTATCTATGTTTACGCCGTTGCAGAGCTGACCTTTTGTGTCTCTATGTCTTCAAACAGGTGCCCGGGTGTTCTAAGGCTCTCGCCTTTATAGATTACAGACATTTCACCTCTGTACGCGTAGGTTCAAGTCTCGCCTCGGCCAGTGTGGATATGTGATATGTTAGCTTCACAGGTTCTTTCTCCACCAAATATACAGGCCGCCATGTATAACCTATAATGTGCTGACAAATGGCTTTAAACCCACAAAATCTGACTGACACGCATTTTCTTAGAATCATTGCTATTATCAATTGTTTTCTCAGAACTGTATTGGGTCAGTGCTATCCTCAGATTACGCATTATCGAAATATGCGCAACTACGGCAATTGACACAGGCTGTTTTTCCATCACCAGCTTAGCGGCGCCATCTGTGAAGAAAAAAACACCGGACCACGTAACAAAACTCGAAAATGTACCTCTCATTTAAGAAAAAAAAAAAGAATCAATAATTACTGTGGAAGAGATGGGAAACACATTGTATTTACTACAAGAAGAAAATGGCACGTGAGTGATATTTACCAAAACAAGGACATAAAAATGTAGCTATTGTATAATTTCAACCAGGTTCATTCTATAATGATAATCATGTAAACAGTATGCAGTAATATGTATATACTAAATGTAGTCGTTTACCAGTTTCGGGGGAATAGGGGTGGTGGTGGAGATGGGGATGGGGTTTCGGTAAATAGGTACGGAGAAAGTTAGGGACCGAACATTTTGTTTGTTTTTTGTTTGTTGCTTGTTTTGTTTCAGAGTTTTTTTGGGGGGGAGGGGGGTATTTTAAAGAAAACATTCCTTACTATACATACTTAAATCTATGAACCTGCAATAAGGACTTTGAAAACGTGCCTGCTCACAACATTTTTCTCAACAAGGTTTCCCCAACCCCCAGCCCCCCCCTACAACTAATAATGAAAGCACGAAGAGCGAGTAGAATGGACATGTCATGTTGTTTTGGCTGTTATTTCAGCGCCATTTTTCAGCACACGATATATACATGATGGCCAGTACAGAATCTGGGAAAACCCCGGTAAGAACCACCGACCCACGGGAAGCTACTGGCAAGCTTTCTCACATACCCACTGGCCGAGGGCGAGACTAGAACTCACGCGGTACGAAGGTAGTGATTGGTAAAGGTGAGTGCTTTACGTCATTTGAAGTGAAATTACTTTTAACGCTGTTTTGTATGTCGTCTTTTTGCTTAAAGAGAGGAAACGGCTCTGATCTTTAGGAGTTTGATTCTGCTACAAAGATCTTTCGAAACGACATTCCTTATACTAAAACTAAAACAAGACTAGAAAAAGTTGTAATCCGTTGGGAAAAATCCTCTGCGAACGGACAGACACACACACACAGAGACACGTAATAAGATTGCACTTCTCTTCCTCCCAGATAAAGGGGAACAAAGAAATTTTAAAATTGTTGATTTATCCAGGATAATATGACGCAATTACTAATTTCATATGCAAGAATAACGCGCTGAATAGAATACTGTCTTCTGATTGGCCAACTGAAAATAAGTTATAAATAAATGCAGGACGCAGGGCCGTAGAGAGCGATCACGGGCCCTGGGGTAAGAAACACCCGGGCCTCTCTTAGTTCTTGTTCAAACAAAATTTTCTTTTATAAAATCAAAAAGTGTTGTTCGGCCCTTATGGGCCCGGGCCCCGGGAATATATCCCAGGTGTCCCCTCCCCCTTGTTGGCCCCGGCAAGATGTAATTTTCTTTTAACCACTGAGAGGACAGTATTCCATTCAGCGGGATTTCACAGGTCGCGACCATGGCCATGTCGAGGAGAAGCGTGGGAAAATGGTGTGGCATTCCTTAAACATAGGATACGTCTTGTCAGCAAGCAGTTTACTCAGTACAGGAGCCCCCTAGTTCCAAAATGTCAGATAAACAGAGGAAGAATTACAGAATCAAACGGACGGAAACGAAACGGACTTTGAATTAAGGCCATGGAGCAAGAATATTAAAAGAAATTAATGAAATATAAAAAAAAAAATGGAATACAATATGCGATGATGAGATTCCTTCCTGCTGAGCAGGAGAAAGGACAGATCGACAAAATTGCGATATTGAGACTCCTTCCTGTGATCAGGGAGAAAGGACACTCGCGATACTGTATGGATTAAAAGATGGCTTAGCGCAATGGGACACGGGCTTATGATTCATATTACGTAAGAAATGTTTAAACAACTTAAACGAATGCGAAGAACACTTATTAAACAGTTTAATATTATTAATTTAACTTTACCAATAAATATTATAGCTAAATTTTCAACATTTACTGATTACGATTAAATTGACTAAACTAAACAATTATTCATATATTACTTTAATAAATTATTATTAAATTATTAGTAACCTAACTATAGCCACTTAATATTATATTTACGATCAAAATTGTCATTCATGTATTAGACAAGAAACTCGTGGCACCTGAGCTAGTGTTCACGTGATCGCGAAAGCGCAGTGTGAATGTTGCTCATGCCTAATTAAGATCTCAAACAACCTATGCGCAAAGCAGAAACAGTATAATAGATATCTATTTATATAAACTATAAAACTATACTTAATAGAAATTAAATATGAATTAATTTAATTTAGCTTTTATTTATTAAACTTTAGACTAATAGGAAACTATGATTATGAATTAAATAACAACTCCAGAAATTTGACATATTAGAAGAAATAAAAGATTTGAATGGTATACAAACCCTTACTCAAAATTTAATAAAACAAAATTTAATAAAATTAATACAAGAAACACACATATGGAAACAAACATGAACACATAAAATACTTTAACTTTTGTCACAAGGGGGTTACTCAAATGATGTCAATCTGAGAGTATCCACACCAATAAAAAAAAAATTAAACAAAGGATAGTAAGCCAAACTTTGGATAGGCGTACAAAGTTGAATGCCTTAGCTAAACATTGATATCAAATTTATTACGCTATCCGAAATGTAGCGTAGAATATCATCGATGATTCTTAAATAGGTCGCGCGAAAACGAGATAAGTGTCCTCCCTTGTATTATTTTACACTGTATTGTATGACTGATAGTTATACTGTACGCAACGCTACGAACCCCTGTGGTTGTCAAGCTCCTGAATTGACCTATCGCCACTTGTCAATCATGCTAATCAATTAACCAACCAGCGAGCGTAAATTTGACACACCTCCAGGCATTGTTTACGTCCACCATTTTCCTCCGACAAGCTGCTTGTGGCAATAATGAATTGATTATGATAAATAATAAAATTTTTGGAAATGATTTTTGATTTCTCGAACGATAAGGATGAAAAGAAAGAAGTGGGAGCCTTGTAATTCTGACTGTCGATATCCAGATCGTTTTAATGGAGGAATTAGATTTATTCCTTTTCCGAAACATAGACAAAACATCGATGGATAAAGACTTTTTTGTGGACGCGTGTACGATCAGCTGAATATGGGAACAATTGATGGCAATTACAACATGTTTGTTTGCATAAAAGTATGTAGAAACGCATGTCCCGTCGATGGCTCGAAGCATAAAAAGAATTGAAACTGAAAACTATACGTAAAAATAAACATGTCTAGAATATGGGTGGAGACACCCCACCCCACCCCCAACTTTCGGGCTTTGACGTATATTATTTTTCTTGTATAGGAAGCACTGAACCCCAGACTCCATTATTTTAAAATTTGAAAATTTAAGCTCTAACGTTGGCTTGTCCCAAAAACAATGATTTATTGTCTCGATCTTTCAGACACTTGAGTGACTCTTTAGTTTCCCATTGGGCTGAAGGAGGGGTGGGGCTACAAAAATGTAATAATAAAGAAATCCAAAAACAATGGTTTCAGATAAATATTATCCGATATATACAGCACGAATTACATGTTTATATCAAGTTATAATTGATCAAATATCCATCTGAGGAACATAGTAGAACTTTAAAATTATTAAATCCAACGGTATACTTCTAAACAGTAATAATTTACGATTTTTTAAAATTACTTTTTAATTCATTTACTTCCAAGGCAGCATGAACATAAGCCATATAAAATTAATAAGGATAAGATTATATACTAAGTACATTAGCATCTTTATGAGCGAATTTCCTTGTACATGAATAAGTTCTCAAGCAGCCGTAAGATTAATTTTCATTATTTACTGAAATAAACACTTAGGTTATTACTATACGAACTTGAACTACAAACATAAATGTTGTCTACAGAAGTATAATTTATGCAACTTTGAAATTTTACATTTTTAAGAATAATACAAATCATTTTCAATAAGCATATCACTAAAGCTGAAACATATTTCTTTGCCAAATACTGCATGTTTGTCGGAGGTTAGCAGAGAGACATGTCACGTGATTTGGTAGGCGGAACGATCTATGATCTTGCGTAAGGTCAGTTTCGGAGGCAAGGAAATCCTGCATGCAGACCGCAATACCATAATGCCGAGATAAATGTGATCGGTTTTGAGAAAACATGGAACTTGTGAAGTTTGTTAGAACTCCGCTCCCCCCACCCGCAGCAATCGGTCAGGTCGAGAAATAATCTCGGATGTAGTTATCGGAATGCAAAATAAATTCACCTGAGTTGGAGATTCGCCTTTTGGCGGAGTACAGCCGATAGTGAATTTGTCTCCTTCCGCCGCCATATTTTGCAATGTAAACAGTTCTCAGTGGCGGCGAATTATCTTGAGGCTTTCTCTCTCGACTTAATGCATGGGCGCCCGCAGAATTTTTTGCTGGGGGGGATCAGGACCTTGTGCAGGGGGGAGGGTCAGGATTTTTTGGGGGGGACAGTCACGGCCGGGAGAGTTGGTATAAGAAGCAGTCTGAAACTAAAGCTAATATTTATTAAGCGTTTTGAACAGAATCTTGTGACATATTTTCAGCTTCATTTGCATGATTAAACTTGTCGGAATGTAGCATGATTTCCAGGGGGGGTCACGTGACCCCCCTTGACCCATGCTGCGGGCTGCCATGACTTGATGGAAACAGAGAATGTTCCGATTGTGGCTTAGTGGTTAGCTTGCTATGCTTATGACCGAAAGCGTGCGGGTTTAGATCCTTCCATTGGATCAGTCAGGGCTGGTTGCTGTGCTGTTCCTCTGGGCAAGGCATTTTACTTTAGTTGCATCGGCACTAAATAAATCTACTTGTGTTACAGTGTTGTCTGTCACACACACACACACACACACACACACACACACCCCAGACTAATCCCCCATCCTTTTGTATGGTGATACTTAGTAACGACATATTTCGTGCACTTAGTTGCTTTACCATGGCCTAAAAAACAGCATTCTTTCTTCAGAGACATATACACAAATTCGGCCAATTTTGTACGTGGAATTTTTGCGCATGTTACCGTTACATGACAAATTCTATTAATTTCAGACAAAGAATAAACATTGTACACTGCAGTGACTAGTGATATACAGGCTCCATTTGCACTATATAACCACGGATTCCGTCATGTTCTTTTCCTCCACGTACGTTGAACTCGTGCGGAAAGAACAGTTATTTGCGCTGAACTTAATGCTATGGACCACCAGATTCGTTCAATCAAATGAATGTGATAATAAAAAGTGTAGTGCTCGAAGGGTGATATAAAGAGGTCACATTTAAACCATAATAAAGGTCACTATAAACAAGCGTGAAGTGACTTCAAATGCAGTAAATCATTTGTTGGACAGCTATTAAAAAAGAAGGAATCCCTCTGGGGTTCTGACAAGGTACACACTTTCCACAGACTGTCCCCTCTTCCGTCCACCCAGAGTGCATAATACTTCCCACTCCCACTCCAACCCCCCACCCCAAAAATGTAAAATGCCTAATTATAGCAAATTTACCTATAAAAATAGAATTCAGAATATTTTTCTTTCTTAAAACAATTTACCAAGGGTTGCCGAGTATGAGCATCTGTTACCCAAGAAAAGTGACTGGGATCAAATCACGGTACTTACTATAACACTAAACTGTACATCGAACACAATAAAGGATGCCTGGAAAGAAGAAAAGGAAGCTTCCAGCAAAATGTTTGCTCTTTATTTCTCTCCGATCAATGACTAAATATCCTATGACATTTACATAAAATGCATTGACTGGAACTTTGCTCTTCTAGTACAGGGAACATTTACGAGCTGTCGGGACGACAATGTATGAGAACGAGATAAAGGTAGATTCCAGCCTAAAATTTTGTTTGTTCCTTGTTAATAAAAGACGTTATTTATTTGATAAAAGGGGACAAATGGAAAGATAGCGGCAGTAAAAATATAACTTCTAAATAAGGAACGACTGAAATCCCTTGGGTACTAAATGGTATACGCTACTGAGATTGTTATAAGCGTGCAATGTGTATCTGTGTAACTTGTTATACGCGTGCAATGTATCTCTGTGTAACTGTCGTATAGGTGGCAATCATTATATGTAACAGGCACGTTGTCAGTGCTTGTGCCTGTCTATTTGCAGGGTTGGGATGTCAACAAAATTTTAAGACCGATCATCACTATATTCTTACCAATCGATAATCAGTTCGATTAAAGTGTCCACATGGGACCATTCCAGAAATGAGACTATCTTTTTATATAATAACAGTGATGGTGAAGAAATGAATCGAGACCAAAGTCTATCACAGAAATCGTAATTAACTAATATGTCCTAAAACGACTAATAGCTCATTTCACCGGAAACGGCAGATGTACGACCAAATCGATTACACAGAACGGCATCGTCCGTCCTTCTGTGTCTGTAAGACTGTCCACTTATTTTATCAGTCCTTCTTTCTGTCCGTGTGTTACTTTCAGTATATTATCTGTGTCAATGATGGTTCTTCTCTCTCCAATTGATTAAAAATTGTTTAATGTTGCATACAGTTTCGAATATTAAGGTGGAAACGTCATCTAAAATTGTCCCATGTAAAAAAAAAACAAAAAAAAAACAACTTATTACATATACAGTTTAGTTTCTTTATTGCTAACATTCTTTTGTACACAATAATCTATCCAGTGCTTAGTTAGCGGCACACAGGATTTCATGTCAATTAGTCTAGATCGTGCATTTATGTCAAGAAATTGTCTTTGACAGCAAAACACGAGGGAGGGAAAGAGTCCTTGTAAAGGAAGAGTAGCGATACTATTATCGTTAGGCGAGGGGGCCCCGAGTGGCCGAGTGGTCTAAAGCGCTGATCGTTACGGCTCACTGCCATCTCACCTCTGTCTGCGTGAGTTCGAGTCCAGGCTCGGCTAACGTGGGTACGTGAGAAAGCCTGCCAGTAGCTTCTCTTGGGTCGGTGGTTCTTCCCCGGGGTTTTCCAGGGTTCTTCCTCCACTATTAATACTGGCCGCCATGTATAGCCTATCTTGTGCTGAAAAATGGCGTTAAACCATACAACAACAACAACAACAATCGTTAGGCGATGAAGGTTTATTACGCCATTGGTCCGAAAAGTAGGACAATGTCAATACTATTCTTGCACATTTTTTTATTATTTTTTTTCTGGAGACTTGATGTACAACACACCTCGAGTATTTTTTTTTCTCAAGAAAATTAACGCGTGCAAGTCCCACAACGCGCTTTCCAGAACAACAAAGCCATAACTTCATATAAGCCTAGATTACTTATTACATTATTTTACAAAGGTATGATTCTTACAGATAAACTCTATTTTTTTTTCTTTTCAATCTTGACAAAATATAAGTGTCAAACCTTGAGCCAAGGTTTGGTTTGGTTTGGTGTTTTACGGCACAGCTACACACACGAGTAGGTTATTTAGTACCGAGACAATTGGCGTAAAGTTCCTTGCTTGGCTGATGCCCATGGAAGGATTCGAATCCATACCATTTCACTCCCGAGTACATGGTGCTAACCATCGCACCACTGCAGCTGCCGACGTCTACGGTTGCTTTCTGTTTTAATTTTATTAAAAGAAGCATCTCATTTTCATCTACATGCAATGGAGGAAGCATCATGATATCTCAGTATTATCTCAGTAATCGTCTCAAATAAACGTGAAAATCCTTTCTGAAGGAAATACGGTAATGCTAAGGGAAATAGGTAACATGCATGTTGTTTTAAATACATAATACTGGATATACAATAGCTAGTCGCATGTAAAAAAAACAAACAAACGATTTTGAAATACTCAGTACCCATATTCCTGTTAATGAATTTAAAAATGTCAGCATATTCAGAAATAAACATGTTTATGTTCACGTTTAATACACAGTAACAGTTTCGTACAAGGTCAGAATTTGTCATTTTGGTACATCAAAAAGTGTATTCCTTTCACTCACCAATCTGACCTTGACAGTGAGCATACCGTAATCAAGAACAGAAGACAAGACACCATTGGTTGATATGTCGGTTTGTCGGTAACCAGAGAGGAATTCCTGCGCATCTGCACCATTACCGTTCTGCATGATCAAAAAATGCTAGTAACACTGTTACATTGTCTAAAAAATAATGGCCGTGTTTTACTGGAGTTGTTTATGTTAACTTTTTTTGTTCAAGAAATAGTTGTCAGAGATAGCAATAAAGATCACAAATGACGAATTTACTTATTTAATGACGAATTTTTTTACCTACTTGTCCTTAATGTTAGCGGATACATAACTAACGTAGGAAGCAGGCTACTGTTTACTTGTATTGTTATGGCTTATTTTATCGTAAGCTACTTTACGCGTGCATAGTTATTATATCTGACGTTGCAATCTCGTGTGTGTGTGTGTGTGTGTGTGTGTGTGTGTGTGTGTGTGTGTGTGTGAGAGAGAGAGAGAGAGAGAGAGATTATGTTATCTCTGGCAATAAAATGTGTTAATTTGATTATTAGCAACAGAACAAGAATGTTATTGTCTGACCGGTAATGCAAAGAATAAGCTGGGTTACGCCCACCTTAATCACTATAGAATATCCTGTCTCAGGAAACTAATTTATCGCAACCTAAACTCTGCCTATGTACACAAGCGGTCAATCAAATGTCTTTTATTTACAGAGTTCACTGGGCCCCTAGTTAGTCTTGTTCTGTGCAATCTGATTAAAATCGAGATAGCCAACATTCCTATTGATAAATAGATCTCGATTTTACCATTTTAATCAGATTTGACTTATCGATAAACAGATCTCGATTTTAATCAGATTTTATCACGTGCAACATGTTAATCATTCCGTAATGATGCGTGTTGTATTCGACTAAGAGGACGGGTACCGTCCTCAAGGTTAGAATGCAATAGTTTCAGACAAAAAGCGTGTCTTTACTAAAGTTTAATAGATGTTTTATAAAGGGTGTGTCTGGTTATTTTGTTACTGTCGATTTGTCAATTCGTGCCCATGGAAACTGTGCCAAACGAATATTTGTCTGTCCTTTTTACGATTTGCAAAATATGTGACAAAATGTCTGACAAGCATCCATAACTTATCAAAATTATCGAGCTCATATTGCCATGGATCATATCTCTCTCTCTCTCTCTCTCTCTCTCTCTCTCTCTCTCTCTCTCTCTCTCTCTCTCTTGTAAATACAGTTACGAATATATGAATACTAGTGTACTCAAGCTGATTTAACAAGCACGACAGTGTTATATCCAATGACTTACATCACAAGCGAATAAAACTTAGTTGAAATTAATCTGTTACGGACAATAATGTATCGAAGCGCGGTCATCTTTGCCAAGGTTCCGATATGTTAACCCTATTTACGCCTTCGCCAATCGAGCAGATATATCTGTGTTTCGGGTCTGTGAATTCATTAGATGGGGTGGGAAGCCACCGCATCCAATCAAACTTAACTTGTTCAAATCTGAACACTGTTCCTGTATAATTGAGACAAAGGGAGCACACAACTTAAATGGACTCATAAATAAGCAATTTTCCACTGCCGGTCCGTGTTTGACAAATAGCTTTCACTCAAATGCACCCGTAATGGCTTCTCTCTGGTACGTAGTTATACTTTCTATGTTAAACGTACGAAGTATCCTTTTAAAGTCAAATGCCTTCGCCATTTTCGGCCGATGTACAATGCACCGCTGTTACACGCTATTGGTTAATTGGCATTACATACTAAGGGAGGCAACTTATGAAATCCAATAGATGTCGTTAGGTCAAAGCACTAAAATATCTGCTCGATCCGCCAAGATGTAGATAGGGTTAACATATCGGAACTTTGGCTAGCGAAGTTGACATCTATTGGCATGATATTCAACTGCCATAGTCATTATTAAAATAACTGACTCCATATCTGTACAAGGACAAGTTCAACTCATATTTCTGTAGATTTTCAGGAATGAAATCGATAATCATTATAAAACGAACTCGTTTTCTTGCACGTATTCTGCTAGCGGCCACACTTGCTTTAGAAATTCTAGCGTTGGTTTCGTAATCGATGTGGACTTCCCGTGACAGTGTACTGCAGAGATAGGGGAAATTGTTTGATGCTCTACCTAAGGCTTTCCTTGTGCAGTTCAGTACATCATCTCTGTCTCCTTGATACTGATTGTGAGACCAAAACTGTCACAAGCTGAAGAGAATTGGACCATACTCTGTTGCATTTCAGAACCAGATATGGCATTCAGGGAACAGTCGTCAGCAAACAGGAGGTCACCATCAGTCACTTCCTGTAACTATGCTTTTGCCCGTCATCTCCTCAGTCCAGTATCTGATAGCAGTCTTGGTAACATAGTCACGGAGGGCATCAGTAAGCA
Organism: Megalonaias nervosa; assembly: GCA_016617855.1. Taxonomy (NCBI): domain Eukaryota; kingdom Metazoa; phylum Mollusca; class Bivalvia; order Unionida; family Unionidae; genus Megalonaias; species Megalonaias nervosa. The sequence continues at coordinate 12,013 of JAECUM010014126.1, read as the reverse complement.
TGGCAGAGAACATCATGCTGAAGTGGGATGGGGAAAATGCACATCCTTGCTTGACTCCATTGGTGACTGGGAATGGTTTGGATGACTCACCATCGTCCACGACACGAATGAGCATACCGTCATGGAGCCATCGGATCATTACAATAGATTTCTCTGGGCATCCAGTGTTTGCCATTATCTTCCAGAGGCCCCCACCACTGACTGTGTCAAAGGCTTTTGTTAGGTCAATGAATGTAGTGTACAAGTTGGGGTTGTGTTTCTGGCTTTCCTACTGGTGTTGATGAGCAAACACCGTGTCTATGCCCTATGTACTCAAAGTGATGCATATGCGGGAACTTATGATCAAAGTGATGCACATATGCAGGAGCCTGTGATCAAAGTGATGCACAAGACGATTCATCAGAATTCTGGTGGGGATTTTGCCGGCTATTGACGGCCAAGGGATGCCCCGATGGTTGTCGAAGGAGTTTGTGCAGCCTTTCCGCTAGTACTAGTGGACGATGGGGTATAGTTCCATTGCAGACTTCTGTCGGTATAGCATCTGTTCCAGGTGCTTTGCCGTTTGGCAGCAGTTTCTCAGTTTAAGTCAACGCAGGGGGAACATCAATTGATGAGTTGATTTCCAGTTGGGATAGTCGATCAATTGCCTCATCACAGATTGATGATTGTAGATTGAGGATATTATTGAAGGGTTCTGCCCATCTTTGTAGTATTTATTTTCCTAATCAGTGAGCAGGTTGTTGTTGTCAGCCGTAAGTATTGTAGATGTTCCTGCTGATTGTGGCCTGTAGATTATCTTCAAAAGATCATTAACGTTTTCATGTCATTCCGGTTTGCGTAGGACTGAATGTCATCCGCCTTGTTGCTCAGCCATGAGTATGGCAACTCTTTGGGTTTGCATTGGATTATCCTCTTGATGTTGTTGAAGGCTGCCTTCTTAGATCATGAAGAGCTGTCTTCTAAACAGGCCTCTCTGTAGCTGATGTTTCTTATTCAGTAGTCTCTGTATGGCAACATCGTTCTCATCAAACTAATGTTGATGGTTGGATAACACATTCCTTGATCGCACTATTTCTGCTTTAAACACACGGGATGACAAGGAAATGCGAAGCGATTTTGGTTAATTCGTCAAAATTTGTATAAATGCCACATCTGAATAGATACCTATGCTTTTAATAATGCTTGAAAAATGAATAAGGACGATACATTCACCTTTTTGTGTTATTCAGTTATGGCATGCCAGTGGACCATGTGACGAGGAGATGTTGTGGAAACTTCGATATTTGGAGTAGCTTTGTTTTTTCTGTTGGATAAGGCATTGGATTATTTTTCTGTCTTTCCTTTATATTTATGATACAGTTTGCCCATACGAAAAAGTCATGTGGGATTAACAGAATCCTTTACATGCATCGATGAAGGTTTGGAAAATTCCACCCGAGTGTCGGAGTTTTCAAAGCCTCCTTGATCCTGTCTGTGATAGTTCTTTATCCTACACTGAAACATGATGAATGATCATTCTTCTCACATTTCTGAACAAAGGAGGGTCGAAGTCAAATCGACGTACTGCTAAATCTGAGGTAACACCCAATGAAAATCTCCGTGCCTTAAGGTAAAGCGTAACAAGTTTGGTTTAGACCGAAAATGTATTGTAAATCTTAAATAGCTTTTAAATACATATTATTTGTCAAAGAACAGTGATTGAAACGAGTATGGTAATGGCAATACACATCTTCCGAACTGTGTACTGTGTATAATTTGTGCAATGATACGACTGTGAACAGGTAAGAAAATAAAGTCCACTGGTATCCAGGTCAAAAATTAAAGTTTACTGGTATCCAGTAAAAGGTCAAAATAGTCCACGAGTCAGGATGATGGACACGTGTAAGATACGATAGTGCTAAACACGATCAAACACATATATAAATGTGAGAAAAACTTGCATCACATCGTTGCGTCAGTTTACACCTGATTCATCTTATTATGCTTATGTTCCAAAATAAAGTAAGATTCTAGTTTATTCGTCATTCACATTTCTTGATTAGGAAGTTAAAGAAAAAATATTTCATGGCAGGAGTTGGTGTGGGATAATCCCACCCTTGTGACCAGAACCTCGACTAAGCTTCGTTCGTTGCTACCAACAAATCCTTGGAATTTCCCCATCCAACGCCAGTACATAAGATGGATCCCTTAGTCAGAGAGTGATTCTCGGTGTAGTTTCACTAACCTACACCAGTGAATAATGTGGGGAGTGGGAGCTGGGATTTTCATTTAATGCGTGATTTTCCCGGTTATTATTGGCATAGCTTTTCTTGCCATATTTGTCTTGTGAATTGAGAAGGGAAGAAATCAATCTATTCCATCAAAGATGCTACTAGAAATTTTCATTCCCAGAAATCACCCCAATAAAAAAAAATGGCCCATGCCCACTCCACCCACCCATCCACCCCCGCTAAAGTAAAAAGATGAAAGGAAAAAAAAAAAGAATGCTCAAAATTTACGATTGTGCTGCTTTTATGTGAATAAACGTTTCTGGATAGAGAATGGTAAAGAATTTAAAACTGTGCTGCTTTTAATGTCAATACAATCTTAGTCATGTACAGTACGTTTTTGCATTTGCAACTGAATAGAGAATAGAAAATAATCATAAATTAAGTTTATATCTGTTTGGTTTGCACCAGTACACGGTTTTTTGTTGCCATTGTGCTTTGTTTTTTTTTTTACATAATTATAACAATTATGAATCCACGAAGAACGTCTGCAAGCTAAATAGTCTTTAGTTCTATTTTATTGTCTATTAGGAGAACTTCAACTATAGCTAAACGAGATGAAGTCATCCGGACTATTGTTATGGGTGTCTATAATTGGCGTTTTGTCCATGATTGTAGATTGTAATTCTAACCGGGATATTCAACAGCCTAACCAATCTAAAACTGCCCTGCTAAGGAAATAGACACCGCATATACAGGATTATATTCCTCTTGGATATATTTTAAAGTATATCTATAATTACTGTAAATTGTATTCTCATGACTGTAAATTGTAGTGATTATCTTTAGTTGACATTTCGTACGTGCGTATGTTCTAATTAAAGATATTCAGAAAGTAATATTGAGTAGGATATATAAATAGATGCTTACGTACGTGTTTACGGTTACTAGTAAAAAAAATTATTAGCAACATGTTGACAACTTTCAACCTTTTTCCCATTGGACAAGTCGGTTAGGTGGTATCTTAATTCCCATTGGATGGGTTAAATCATGTGAGCTCTACGATGTTGGAAATTTGCGATTTGTAACGTACCAGCAGTGATAATATGATTGTTTTACCCTTTATATAAGAAGCTAAAACTGGACAACTTTCTCATTTTTATTTCTTGTATTTATATTGTAACATCAAGTCTGCAGACGCATTTTATGTTGTATTTTAGATATTATTTGAGAGGAAAAACATTTGTTTGGATTATTCAGTAGGAATAAAACAGTGTGAAGCCCGGAGAAACAAAGACTTCCAAAAAGAAATCTCTCGTACTGATTACCCCGCCGCTCGTCACGATGAACTAATGTCAGTCCCAACCCGCAAAAGAACATTTTGTAAGAGGATTTGAAAAAATTAATACAAATAGAAAAGATTTTGCATTCAACGTCATGGGCTGAATACGACGACGTAGTAAGGTAAATTCAGTGCCATGAATTGAAAACGTTACTGTAGAAAACTGAATTCAATATCGTGAATTGAATACTAACTGTAGAAGAATGAATTCATTGTCGTGAATTGAATACGAACTGTAGAAGAATGAATTCATTGTCGTGAATTGAATACTAACTGTAGAAGAATGAATTCATTGTCGTGAATTGAATACTAACTGTAGAAGAATGAATTCACTGTCGTGAATTGAGTACTAACTGTAGAAGAATGAATTCATTGTCGTGAATTGAATACGAACTGTAGAAGAATGAATTCATTGTCGTGAATTGAATACGAACTGTAGAAGAATGAATTCATTGTCGTGAATTGAATACGAACTGTAGAAAACTGATCAAATTTAATACAGATTCACTTTATGTACTAATACAAATGAACTAAATGAAAACCAGCCAAATTAAATAATGCGCAAATATCAGGGTCATGCACTTTATTTTGGTCTCATTTAAGATTTTCTTATCTGACATAGGCGATACACACTACAGTAAGGATGCATACGCAAGCCGGCATCCGCTACATTTTTCTTTAAAAAATTTCGCATGATGAAAAAGAAGAAATAAACGATAACAATGCAAGGTTAGTTTCTTTCATTTTATTTTCAAATAAGTGTATGTTATCAATTTTTTATTTTTTTTGTTTTTTTGTTTTTTTGTTGTTTTTTTTTTGTATTGTGCGGGGGGGGGGGCACAAATTCAACACACAATTATTTCATTTCTTATTTGTATGTAATAATGGAGCAAATATGATTGACAATATTGACTAGTAATGACAAGCTTTCAGTTTACGCGCGCACACACCAAGACAACTTGAAAAATAAAAACAAACAATAATATTAACTGGTAAGAGCTTCATTTTGCAGCAACTAAACACTGTCAAAATGCTCAATATTATTCTCTCTCTCTCTTTCATGTGTAATCGAGTGTGTATTTATATGCAGCAGTGTTACAACCTGAAGCCTAAAATTAAATATATTTGTTATAATATCTCATGTACACTACCCTTAGAAAAATGTATACGGATTCTGTAGAGTATTATCTGTTAAGTATTACTGTTTTATAAATCGATATTGATAATTTGACCGGAAGACGTTAATTGAGAATGTCGTTGTGGAGATGCATATATTTTTTAGCATAAAAAATGTATCTCAATATTTTAATTAGAACGAGCAAGATATGCCAGTTTGTGTTTTCTCTCATATATATGTACGTTACGAAGTAAGATTATTTTCTTTGAAAGAATATCAAGATAGTTTGTTTAAATTTTTTTTTTTCTAAAACCTATTTTACATAGTGTCTACTGGTTGTTTGAAGAAAAAGAACTTGTTCAAACTATTGTTAAGTTGGGCCGAATTGTCTTTCGAGTTGGGCCGAATTATCTTGGGCCGAATTGTCTTTGGGTCAAATTGACTATAATCCGGCATGAATGATACAACTTTCCCATCCATCGCCCTATTCTATCTCACAGCTTGAATCCACTTTTTTTTCTGGTAAACAGGGTCTTTCGGAAAAAGAAAGAATCCTTTTTCTATTCATCACTCATTTGGTTGCATCCATATGCAACACAATGCACTATATTTGCTGTATAAAAGCACGATCGTAAGATATATAAAATAGACATTTACGTGAGGAAATTAACCACTTGAATGGCTAGGTTGAATAGAAGGGATAAATGTACGTCATATCCGGTTTTGGCAAGCGGAAACTACCAATTGTTAACGGAGATTGCCGAATAAGTTTTTCATTTAAAAAAGTTGATTTTTAAGTCTAATTAAATATTTTTATGGTGTGCATACATAACAAATGCGTTTGTTTATTACTATAATAATATTACACGTTTGTATAATATAGGTGGCCAGTGACCTTTAAGTTTCTCTTATTTCTAGCGATACATTCTGTGCTCAATTGTCCGAGTGACTCCCGCAAAAACGTTGCTCTTTAGTGAAATGAAATTTTAGAGATTGGAACATTAAGATATACATGAGCAAGGTCTCGTGCCGATATATTCATTTGTCAACTCTGGTAAATAGATGGACGGACAGGGCGACACACAGACCGACCGACAGATAGACAGACATAAGCACGCACGCACACACGTGCACACAGACACATACATACATACATACATACATACATACATACATACATACATACATACATACATACATACATTCATACATACACAAATGGAAGGAGATACTCGAAAGGTCTGCTTGATACATAGATGTTGTTAAAAGTATCATTTAAGAGTGATTATTAAGTGTTATGCAATTGTTTTACTTTAATCACAGGTGAAATTTGATAAATTAGGTATATTTGACAGTAACTTGTAAATTCATATTTTCTAAATAAAAATGTCAGTGTCTGACGTTAGTGCTTTCATGGGTCTTCCTTTTTTGGTGAATTACAACGAATCGAGACTTAAATATGTCTCGTAAATTTTATTCTGTTAAAGAAAAGAAATTGCTATCTTTTAATCTGTTACTAAACGCCCCCCCCCCCCCTACAAAACATCAAAAAGCAAAGTCGGAACGTTCAGCTTCAGGCAGATATATTGGTATATTGTAAGATATTTCAGATAGGGAAGTTGTAATTTTATTAAGGGGCGTGTTAATATTGCCAATATGTGGACTTCTAATTTAATTGAAGATGATTCCCCGTACTTATATAATGCGGGGGGGGGGGGCGAGTGGTTTTAAGGTTCTCGCGATTGCAAATCACTCACATACTTTACTATGTCAGTGTGAGTTCGAGTCTCTGTTCTACCAACGTGGGTATGTGAGAAAATTGATCAGTAGCTTCCCATGTGCCGGCAGTTCTTCCTGGGGCGTTCCCGGGATCTTTTTCCACCAAAATACTAGCCGCCATGTATAGTCACTCTATCGTGTGCAGAAAAACGGCGATAAACCACACAAAACCAAATCAAACACATTGCAAGATTAAAATCACGTATTTACCCTAATGATAACGTATCTTACTGAAGAAGAAGAAGAAGAAGAAGAAGAAGAAGAAGAAGAAGATGATGATGATGATGATGATGAAGAAGAAGAAAAACAACAACAAACACAAGAAGCAGGAGAAGAAAAAAATCAGGAAGAAGAAAAAGAACACAAAGAATCCGTCAAAAAGTCACATGCCTATTCTGTTCGGTTCTAACTGTTGGCATGAAATAACAAACATTATCCACGGCAAGTTGAGAGCTGAAGGAATAAAAAATCCTCTTGGGAATGTCCTAAAGGTTTTAGTTGTAGTGGTTTGTTCTGCTGGTAATGATTCAGTTTTATGAAATAAATGCGGTGATAGAGAAGTTCATTGATAGTTCATTGATAGTACAGGCGTATGTTTTTGCGTACCTGGTACATAGTAAATAGGTCACGGCTACACATTTTCTTCATGGAAGTAGCAATTTTTAAACAATCTGACCGCATGTTAAATAAACCATTTTGTAATATCTGTTCTTCATTATTTCTTCGATTTTGTTTTATTTCAAGTAATAGGGCTGTTGTAATATCCGCAACGTCAAAAAGTATATTTTAGTATAAAAATTATTTGCGGACGCAAATCATTCGTGTTCTCAGTATTAATAATTGCATATATTCACTCTTTCCATGGTCCCTGGAGATGAAGATGCATTGATTTTGCCTCAACAACGAGAACAAAACATTTGCAATAAAAACATTTCTTTGGTACATCATACAAAAGGCAAACAGACTTATACCTTCTGCATTAAACACTCCAAACAATTTAGTTTTGAAAGACATTCCACAATCTAATTTGACAGCGACTGTAAAATATGCCTATTGAACAAAATCAATATAATGAGCAAGACCCGTCAAATCAAAGATGAGAGAGAGAGAGAGAGAGAGAGAGAGAGAGAGAGAGAGAGAGAGAGAGAGAGAGAGAGAGAGACAGAGAGGGGGGGGCAGGCAGGCATATTAGTGTCATGTTAAAGGTAGAGAGGGATTACACGAACCCTTGATGTAATGTTATAAAAACAACAAATGTTTACTTGGCAAAAACTTAAATAGTTATCGATAGTTAATAAATTAAATTACGCACGTGTAACTGATCTTAAACATAATGACGCTGTTTTCATAACTAAATAAACAAGTTTAAAACATAGACCAATTAGTATATTATTTATATAAATTTGGACAAGCTGTACTAAACTTAACTGTCATTATTTTGAAATATTTGTTTTTGTTTTCTTTTTCTTAAATCATATCTGGAATTTTCACTGCATATTATAAGCAAAGCATTTGATGAGAAGGTCAAATTCAAGTGTACACAGGATTCTTCGTCGCTGCAGGTCTTCGCATCAGTGGTCGTAAGGAGCCAACTCAGTACTTGACGCGTATGGCATATTTATAACCATGTTTACATGAGCTATGAATTACTTACAAGTATGTGTACGCATATCGCATTTTCAGACAATGAGACAAAACGACTACAATGCCATGTTTAGTTTTATCTGTATAGCTTGCTTTGTTTACAAAGTAAGATACCAAAATATCAGTAACTATTTAATTATTTTTTTTTAAGAACTAGGCAATTTGGGGCTTATTAAAAAAAAAAATTACCTTTCCCATTCCCGAGAAAAGTTAATAATTAAATATTTTACAAAATCACATCCATGTGATTTGAACTCGATATCCCCATGGCATTTGCTTTTAACTCTATTCATTATACTAAACACATGGGGCATTATGGAGAAGTTAGAAAGTACCATAAAAGCATGATAAACTTCCAACCGCATTTTCGAGTTCAGCACCACTGAGTACCTTTTGATTTATCTTTAAAATTGAACTGTTTTATTACAAGATTCTTTGGAGGAAAATTGTGGAGGTATTCACCTGTGCTCTTTTATTAAGTTTATTTTTAATTAGAGAAACTATCAACCCCCGCCCCCACAAAATGGAAGTTGAACAAAATAACTTTTCAAAGCTCAAATTAAAGCTTCAGTCTGAAATATTTCGAGTATTCAAAAGCAATTTATTTATGCCAGATATCTCGAAAACTTTTATCATTTCGATATACAACTTTAATATCCAAATCCTACGTCTTTTGGTTCATATTAATGCTCGTTAAGTTTCACCTTATCGTTTTAGTGACAGTACTACAATAACTGAAAATAATGACAATGGAAATCGTTTACATGAGCATTAAAATCATGTATATGAGCATTAAAGTTATATACATATTTCATGAAAATCATGTATATTAGAATTAAAATCATATATATGAGCATTACAGTCATGTATACGAACATTAAAATCACCGATATGAGCATGGACTGATCTCCTAAGACATGTATATAGTTGTTAATATGTTCATTTTTTACGTCGTATAAATATCTTTATCAAAAGACTTTTTATTAGAGTTGGTACAAATAGATCAATATAGAAATATTTATTTGGGTTTCATCACGAATTTTAATATAATTTGCTTGAACTTTAACTATTCGTTTAATTCGTATCTTTAATTTCACGTGAATCAGTATTGAGATTAGAGAGCAATTGCCTAAACAAGCATGAACGTGTACAAATGAAAGTGTACAAATACAGCGCTTACAAATAAATCAAAGGAGGTCTATTTTATGATATACGTGATGTTTGCTTCTAATTTCTTCTTACGTAAAATCGCGATTGTTTCCTGTTTTACGTCAACATTATTTGACACTACACGCAAATTAACTTTTACGTTTGATTGCGCAGACTTTACGAGTTCAATTATACTAATTCAAGAATAAACCTCAAGCATTATGTTTCAATGCAATGCATTGTGCGTTATCAGTCAAAAGCGTTAACTCATTCAGGACTTGACTGTCTCAGAAATTACAGTTTAATCGTTTCGGGTACACAGAAGATTAAGTCCGTCCAATATGCCCCTAAGCTCATAGAGTAAATACATCTACTACGACGGTCGTTTTCAAAGGAACTAAAAAGTTGACTTAGAAATGTTAAATGGCTGCAGGGGAGGGGAACATTCCTTTATCCTCTCCACTAAATTGGCAGTGTCAGAATCTCACGGGGCATGCATCACCATACAATTAATTGCCTCCTGGGAGAATTCGACAAGGAGGTATCCTGCTGCCTAGTCTAATTATTAGTTTATTACCCTCCAAGAATTTGTTCGGATAAGGAACCCTTGGGCAATATTTGAAGATAACAGTTCTTAATTTGTTATTTACAACTGGTTTATCAGATAAGGAAATGAAGATATAGGGGCCCTGAACAATGAAATGATTATCTACCTTTATTGATGGGTGAAATTAAAAATTGTTTACGCACAGTCGGGTCACAGTTCATAACACATTATGTTGAAGAATCATGCCAAATGTTGAAAGAAGAAACATGCCAAGATATTTTTCATCATTTTTCTTGACCTCTCGGCAAAATTGTCTCCAGTAAAATTGTTTCAAGTAATGTGTGAGCAAATGCCGATGAACTCAAATTGAAGAAATCACGTGCTTATAAAAGAACAATACGTTTGCTTCCACATTTAATGAGCATAGATTCTATTTCCTAAGAAGAATTTTTGTGATGTCCGTTATAACATAGAGAAAAACCTAGCTGTAGGCACTACTCATATTATTTTAACTGTTGCTTGTTGTTAAATTTCATACACAATTTATACGACATGGTCATGTTTTTACTTAAACTTATTACTCACTTAGTCTTTCCTTTATTTCCCCCAGAAACAGTAAATGTGTGTTTGTTGTATAAGTTTGTTTAATGTAATTGCCTACATCCAACAAAACCTAAACACCTGTCAAATTTAAGCATGCACGGTGCAATGTCTTCTCATAACTAATACAAAAGTTTTATTATTCGCGTATCTTTTTTAATTTTGTTTTCTATAGTCTCGATTATCATATATTTTATATAAACACTGCTCAAAAATGAACCTCTACTAGTATATGCATAAATCTATTGTACGATTGTGCAGCCATTACCGGTTTAATAACGCTAATTCAAGATTAAATCGCGGGCAAATTAAATGTAACTTTTTGTATGTTATCAATAAAAAGTGTTAATTTGTTTAAAACTACACCGTCTGATACACTGCAATTCAGCCGCCGAAAATAAACACGAAGATTAAATCCGACATGTCTGTTATGCCTTAAGCTCATGTTTTATTAGCTCTGGGGGATAGTAAATGACCAAAAAGCGGTTATATCGAAGGGAATGAATCATTTTCTAACACATAATAAACAAGTCAGTAACATTTCGTTATCTCGTCCAATAATACATCCATTCAACAAAATAGACATCAGAGTGACAAAATCTAGCAGGACATGTACAACATGTAATTAATTCCACCAAAGAGCGATTTGACAATATAGCTTAATACCCCTCCCCGTTTTAAGTAAAACCACAAACAATGTTTGGAAGTAAACATATCCTTATTTAAGAAAGGGTTACTTACATACAGACACTAGAAATAAAACGACCTGAACGGAAAAGAAAGGATTTTGAAAAGGTCTGTGAAAATAGAAATTACAAACTAGTTCATGCCTGTGTTAAAATAAATTAAAACACTTCCACTACAGTTGGATAACTCTAGTCATTCGGCTTACTTAGATGTATATTTTTTCTCGTGGCAAAATTGAGGAAAACATTTATTTCTTAAGAGTATCTGTGTAATTTCTAATGAGAGATTCCGTTGACTGAATAATGTTTGCGAATAAGATTAAATCTATTTTACTTATGATGTAACGGACGTGGATATAAGTTCCTAGTAAGACTTTTATATTCTGTATTACATAATATTATATTCTGTAATAAATCAATGGTTGACAATTTCTTCCTAAAAGTTGTAATCGTGTCATTTTGTAACATGCGTTGTAAAAGAGGCTACAGAAATGATTTTATAATGAAAGTAATGCGTGTATCATGCAGGTTTCAACACCTACGTGTTCTAATGTACTATTTGTACATACCTTACACTTTGTACATTCATTATTCTAATGTATTATCTTTTCCACATCTGTCACTCTACATACCCATTCTAATGTACTATTTTCCACATCTGTCACTCTGCAAACTCATTCTAATGTACTATTTTCCACATCTTTCACTCTGCAAACTCATTCTAATGTACTATTTTGCACATTTGTCACTCAGGCAAACTCGTTATCTTACAGCAAGTGAAATTTTACAAGCTCTTTATTAATCTTATTGTTGTATCGTGCTTCTTGCGTCTTCATAGGAGAAGTAAGTTTTGGTACTTAGTTATTTATTTTAAATGAAATAATATGTTCAGCTCATTACCAACTGTCACAGAATCCATCCATGGGTGTCAGCAGGTGGATA
>JAECUM010014125.1:0-32960 GCA_016617855.1 Megalonaias nervosa | reverse complement strand
GATATGCAGACCGTACATTGCTAAAAAGACTGTTTGAATTCAGATGAGATACAAGTTGGGATAGAACAACTTTTTCTAAGATTTTTGACATGAATGGCAGATTAGAAACTGGGCGGTAGTTCTTTAAATCATTATGGTCGAGTGTTGGTTTCTTCAGCAGAGGCTTTACAATGGCAGTTTTGTAAAATGATGGGAATTCCCCAGATGAGAGAGAGGTATTAATAACATCAGTTAGTGAAGGCAGTATTGGATCCAAGCACTCTAACAGCAGTGATGTCGGAATCAGATCCAGTTCACATGACTTTGGTGCACTCTTCATCACGATTGTACGTACTAATGTCAATATGTTAATGTGAAGTACTCGCTGTGCTCGATGCTGTGTCATTGTCAACAACACCGCCTCATAAAGTCGTACATGAATATACATTGTCATTCAACCTTTTAAACAAGTTTTAGTGTAATATACAATGGTTTATATTTATGGAAGATCTGCTTGGAGTATTACCCAGGGCAAACCCAAAGGTGACTAATCTAATTATGCAACCCTTGATGAGGTCAAGAATGAGTTTTCTAATCTTTTGAGTCTTGTAAACGTGGACCAAAGTGAAGTCTTTGTTTTCCAGGATAAACAAGGATGGTTAAAGACGAGCAATATCCCATTGACAGATATTATTCTGCGGGTTCCAGGTACGACCAAAGATAACTTAGTGGTGTTTACTAAAAACAGTAAAATTAAAAACTCGAAGGTATCAATTCTAATACTCATGGGAGAGATTACTGGACAAATCAGAAGAATTGGAGATATTATGTATGGTGATCTCAACATGAGCAAAAATACAATTACCAATGTGAAAGAACCAAAATCAGACGAAGATGTGGCAACAAAAAATATATAGACAACAATGACGCCATGATCAGAACTGAGATCAATGATCATTTGCTATCCACCGGTGATACAATGACTGGTTCTCTCAATATGGCTAATAATAAAATTACTGGTCTTAGAGAACCAGAATCAAATGATGACGCAGCAACGAAGAATACGTTAACAATAGCAACAGCCTGATGATGACCTCGTAAATGACTATCAATGATGGATTGGCCACGTTTAGATCTGATTATACTACTCATGTAAATGCATTTACAAATTTTCGTAGAAACACAAATAAAACCATGAATTTTTGGGAAATCCAGCGATTATTGATATTAAACTCTCTGACATCAAAAAGATTACCGATGGTGTAGTACATGCAGTAGCATCTGGATCAGCATTATGGACACCACTCAATAAATCCATCAAACATCGCGCTGAGGTTACCGTCATATACAGTTTCTCAATACTCAGTGCTACAAATTTACAACATATACCACAATTTCACGTTGTTATCTAGTTAATTGATCTTCTGGATCCATGCTATTGATATTGGAACAAAATGACGAGGAAGTATTTGTGTTGGAACCCAAAGCAAAAGACTTGGATGTGTAGTTGTACTATTGGTGCCTTGAATTCATCTCCAGTCTGCCACCTACTTAAATTTGGCATTTTATATAATGAACCAATCAATTGATGTTAAATGTTTTAGATACGAGCAAGTGTGTTTGTGGCATACTCAACTGAAAAATATCATCGACAGGTATACAGTAAAACAATAAAAATAACACAGACGTGTCGTTGTTACTGATATAATTGTATTCTCGGTGTCCGCGGTCATCGCTGGAACAGTAACGGTCATCGGCGCATTGTCAGTGTCATACCTGATAGCATCAGTGATAGGAATAGGTGTTTCAGTTGCAACAGGAATTGTTGGTATCCTTAATATCATTGCAAAAAAAATATCCACTTGCATGCTTGATAAATTACACGAATATACAATAAAGTTGCATACGGCAACACGCACATACGCTAAATTATCTTCGTTGATATCATCAGGTCTCAACAATGGAATAATATCAGATCAGGAATTCACAGAAATGATTAATATTTACCACGAGGCAATGACAACGAATTTGTCGTCATCATCAACTACGGAAAGCTATATTAAACCCCTGATTTAGAATCAGGATTTAAAAAATAATAATGTCGTCAATGACAACATCATCGGAATTACTAAAGCAGATCATCGCTAATACAACTCCATAAAAAACCATGATGATATCAGCAAGTTCAACCAATCCTGAGTTCAGCGTTAGCTTTCCAGTTGTGATTCCAGTGAAGGAAATAACACTAGCACAATTACGAGTGTATCATAGTTGGCCAAATATTAGATGAAAGTCATTCGGTGGGTTGCAAGCAAATTATTCATTAGTTTTTGCGTATAAAAATAAACCGATGGAACCCCTGAGTGGCAAGTTTTAAGTATACCTACAGGCAGTTATCAAATCGAACAGATCAACGATGAATTTCAGTGCAGAATCAAATCTATCACAGGAAAAGAATCCAAGATCACTATCACTGTTCACAAACCAATGTTATCAGCCGCAATAGAAATATCAGCGCCTGATTACAGCATTGATATATATCAGTCGTCGATCCGAACTGTGTTAGGATGGCCGGAAGAACAACCACCAGCACCTGCAGCAATACTGCAGCCTCAATGCGATAATTACTTTCCAGGTAAACGAATATTTTTTAAACTAACAGTGTATCGAAAAACTTATCCATGGTTGTATATAAGTGGATGGTATAATGATGAAAAGTTTTATTTTATTGCGTCTGATGGTACTAAGCTTCCTAAGATGATAAGAACTCTATATGATATTGACAAGGATGGAAATCCAATTGTCAACGAAAAACTTATTAAATCATTTCCCGACGCAATTAAGTCTGAACCTCATTGGGTACTCAGTGATCTACGAAGTTTATTTTCCAGTATATCACAATACTACAATGATGATAGGAGTCAACAGATCATTGAAACAATACAACATTTAAACCAAGTTAGATCAGACCTCGAGTTTGTCAATCAGGTTATCGTCAAAACAGCAATTGTAAATGATGATGATGCTGATCCTAGCCCATCTCACACGACAACACTTAAGCAGTTGTTTCTGAGACACAACGCGATTACAGAAGAAGAATTACCAAGATTTGTATTACCCAGATTTAACACCGTAGAATTGACAAAACCTGTCATCAATGCTATCGATGAATATTTTCTGTGTGTCGTTGACACATGGAGAAAAATATCCACACCAACAAACATCCTCAAGCACAACAATGATCCATACGGTGGTGGTCGTCATATTTCACCAGGGGTTGTCAATATTACAACCATGATTGCAGTCAATCTTGTATGTGATGCTGTCGATGGAAGTTACCAAGTAGATCTTGAAAAATCCAATCAGGCCCAGCAGGGATATATTTTATACACATTCACACCTCAAGTGCCACCCGGATTTTTGATTGTGTTAGAACCTGTTAATCCGGTTTACCTGCGATGTCATAATTTGCTATTGTCATGGATACATTTCAAACTTACTGACCAGCATGGATACTTGCTTGATTTGCGAGGAGAATTTTTGAATATAAATCTGTGTGTTTGTAGAACGTCATCGTAAGATCTTCAGTGTCATCCTGATAGAGTCAAGGAAAGAAAAAGAAAATTCTTATAATAAATAATATGTTTATGAGTTTGTTGGTGGTTATGTCAAACATGAAAAACAATTATTTGTGTGGTATTATATATGTACCAACACACAAGAGTTTTTGTATACAACAAAGAGGTACTTGAAAGTGCCGTCAGAACAATCTTGACACTGTCGCCCCTTGGCAGAGTCAAGACAGAAAAATTTAGTGTTAATATACTTATTGGTAAATATGGCAATGAAGAATTTTTGTTAACGCAGGAACAGTTAAATGAACTGCAACGAGAACATGTTATTACGATTGTATGCGATAGAGATCAAATTCTGAATTATGCACATTCCTGTAAGCTCAAGAAAATATTAGAATAAATATTCTGATTCAGAACAAAAACAAAATATTCTGATTCAGAGAAAAAAAATCATTTTTTTTACTTTATAGTCAGAAATGAATTATTCCTCTTGTTTCACACTTTCACTTTGTTTAGCTGTTACCAGTGATGTCAGTCCTTTCACTTTCACAATCCATTACAACTTTCACCAGTGACTTTGTCACCGTGTTTAACTGTTACAATCATTTTCACAATTTTTCTTGAGAAGATCAGGGTGTTTACAATTGGACATAATCTTTTTCAACACATTCCTGGTTGAGGAATGCAAATACATTATGTTCAACAGATTCTGCACACCCTCCCACGATCAATCCTGTGGAGTGCAAAATAGCACCCACCGCATGGTGGCATGTTGTACTTTTTTTCTGTTGAGTTTCAAGCAAACATGGAGGACCGCCAATAGTAATAGGTGTCATATACAGTATAAGCTGACCAATACCCAGAAATCCAAAAGTAGCTCACGTGGCTTATTTTTCTCTTTTTTTCTTAATTATTATCCCTGACAAAATCTGGAGGAAGCAAGAAACCTGACAGATTCAGAAAAACAAGGATAATGTTTGCCAAAAAAATAATTATTTATTATTGTAAAACACAATCTTTTTAATCTATCCGCCTTCTCCAATGACAAAGTCGTTGACAGAGCTATTTCCCTTGACTGTGTCAATAACTTTGTCAATGACTTCATCATTGAACATTAAATTTCTGTCTTACAATAGAGTAAAATTTAGGAGTGAAAGACTGAAATATTATGACGCCAATTTGGTTTGACATGTTGTACCGAAGATGAAAAAAAAAATTATTTATAAACAAATATTATTGTAAAACACAAGCAAGGTTACTCTTTAATCTCTCCATGTATCCTTGACAGAGTTATATCCCCTGATTATATCGGGGATGTTAAAATTCAGAAGTATTTTTATCGTGAAATTCAAAAGTATTTCTTGTTCTATTCAGAAGTGGCAGCGTACTTGAATATTATGGTTTGTTTGTATTTCTTTGAAAATGCTGATCTGTATATTTTATCTGCAACATATTGTACAGAATGCGTGTGAATATCGAAATATTTATCAGCTGCATTTATTGATGGAAATTCTATTTCTTCCCATGTCTCTGCATTCATAGATATAATTACTCTGGAAATTTACTGTGCTTACCGGTTTTTCCAACTTTGCAATTCTGACTTTGTGTAGTAGCTTGTAAATTATTTAAAGAATTAATATTTGGATCTGAATTAATATGATCAATCACAAGACCCTTTTCGATCAATCCATGGAAACATTCATAAATAAATTTATGACAAAGATACATTCTCTCTCCCCCACATATTGAACATGAGATACCCAGTATTAATGACGGCACCGACTGTTTTTTTTAGTCGAGAGTGCCTAATTACACCATCACAAGATGTCTCATAATTTTTATGATGGGATGTGTTACGAATTCATTTTGCTCCATTTATATAGTAATATTATTTGTCTAAATAATTATTTTATTACTTGTGGGGTACTGCTAGCGTGAAAATCTGGCGAGATAGTCTTCAGCATTTTTTATGGGAGATTCATCGGTGTTATTTTTTTTATCATAATATCGTTTCAGGTCTCTGTATTTTTTACCACTGCATTCTACGCACAACTTCATTTTTCCCCTGATTCCTTTGCTACATTTTGTACATGGTTTTGGTCCTAGACTCCCTCGTCGCATGCATTGTAGGTGGTATCCACAAAATTCATTTCCACAGGCTTTATTACAAGGAGTTGTAGAGTCAATCATCAGCCACTTTGCTTGAATCATTATATATTATAAACTAAACTTCAATTTAAAGATATATATTTGCCTTAATTATAACAATGGAGGAATTTACGAGATTATCTGTGATTAAACCTTCTCAAGGGAGATTTGACCTTAATCCCTGACTTGCCGAGGCAAGCTCTGGTTGATCCAATGAATAAGACTCTAATCAGCCGTATCCGTGAATCCAAGAATCCAAGAAGGAATTTCGCAACTACGGTGCAGCTCATGTGTGGTCAGCATTCAGAATCATGTGCAACATTGATGCTACAATGAATGACCAACAAGCAAGAAGAGTCATTGATTATCTTGAGAAACAGAGATACTTTTTAGAATAAAATTTTATTGTGGAGCTAGACAACACATGGATTATCCATGACAAATGTGATCCTGTTCAATTGTATCACGCTGGAGATGTTGTAACATTAAATAAAAATTCCAAACCAGGAGTGCTAACTGATATTGACAAACCATATTATGAATGAGCATATCCTGTGATGGCAGTTGTTTATGCGATATATCTGCTGAATGATAAACCTAGCATTGATGATCTCAAACTGATGAAACTTTCATTGTTGAATTGTGTTGCTGAGCTAGTTACAGAACATTTTACAAACGCGATACGTGGAAATGGTTTAACAGATTTATGACATAAAAAGATAAATGAGTGGGCTGAGCATATCAAGGAACATGGCACTACGATCAATGACATTGCATCGCTGGAAAAGAAATTAAAATTTCCAATAAGAGTGAAAACAATAACTGGTGAGGTTTTGTATGAATCAAAATATAAATCAAAAGGAGCTTTGATAGAGGTCATTGATCATGACGCGCATGCGTGGATGATGGATGTAACAATATTTCCATGAGATACAACTGTTAAATTTTATGACTGTGATATTTTTGACCTCATGAATGAGGTTAGTAAAAGCGATCCTGTATCTGTATGGTTGTTTCAAAGTTCCAAATATGGAAATTATAATCGGTTTATACGACCTAATGGATATATTTATCAATCTGAGTTTCTCCACGAGGAAATGAAATATACCGATGATGTCAAACGTTTACTCGGTAATTGTTTTACTGTTCTGTCAGTTTGCTGCTCACTTTGCTCAGGAGAAAAATTTATGGTCACCAACAAGATTGGAATTTCTTGTTATGTGAAGCTAAGCTGTGTCAGATATGGACATGGAGGATTGTGGAATACTAAATACGATTGTAGAGATGTTATCTCAGTTGATATGGTTGCATGTTATCCTGGAAGTTTTCTTGGAATGGGAGAGTATTCTGAATATTTTAAGAGATCTGGACATCCAACACATGAAATGACCTGAGTTGCGATAAATGGATATTTACCAGATTTTGATTTATCTGGATTTGCACGTATTGTATCGTTTTTCTTCACGCCAAATCTCCATCCAGTTGTTTATGTCTGGTTTGGTCATTATTTTTTAGAAAAATGTTGGGCTCCAGGAGTGCTATTATGATATATACTTGATGCAGGAATTTAAAATCGTTAACTGTAAGTGAAGCAATAATATCATATTGTCCACAAAAACAAGTCTGGTTACCAAAACTATTCTTGAGCATAATCCCGATGAAATTGAATGCAAAAATTGACTTGCAAAGGATCTTGGCAGAAAAATAATTGGTAAATTTACTCAGGGTGGTTCATGTGATCGTAAACTACATTGTTGTCGACTAATCGTCGATGATGCCGAACTTGATTTTATAATTACTGATACAACAGAGAAAGGCACATTTATAAGCCGGAATAATGCTTACTTGTCGGACAGAACTAAATTAGGTACAGTTATGAGCTATGTTGATGGTGACTCACCACAGTTTACTCATTTAAGATCTTCGATGTTAGCGTATGTTTTGATAAATTTATTATTGATGATAAGCAGATTTCCTGAAACCACAATTAGAGTTGCCAGATTCATTTTATGTGAATAAATAATATGCAGATTTGTTAAAGATTGGTACCGATGCATCATGGGGTGAATGGAGAACCAAGCGAGAAAAGATAGTTATTCTGAATCAGCTGACGTTGAATCTAAGGATATATACCACAAGAATAATCAAATCTCAGCGTTGTCATCAGCACCATCGGTATATGATGCCATAGCTAGACATAATACTGTTTATCTTAACGGGTGTGGTGGTTCTGGTAAAACAACGCGTGCGATTGAATTATTTCAGAATCTTGACATGGTTGTTTTGACACCTGCACATAGACTCACCAGAGAAATGAGCAAACATGGAGTTAAATCTCAAACTTATCACAGTTTCTTTAGATGGCAAGGAGATGCATGGACTCCTGAACGAATGGGCGAAAAATACATTCCTAAGATCCTTATTTGGGATGAAATTTGCACGGTGTCTCTGGATATGTTAAAAATATTTCTTGATTGGTTATTGACTTGGAATTCTGCTGTTATTATGTGCGGAGATCATGGTCAGCCACCACCTTTTGTTGGATCATCTCCGCATGAATGGCTAAAAACATTTGTAGATTATTATGAGGAAATAAATGATGATTACTGAGCACTTGATGCAGCGTTTAGTTTAAGAAATTAATCAGACTACAACCAGACAAGATTCAGCGTGGAATAATGCGTGAGATAATCCGGAAACTCCTATGAATGATTTTTTTTAATTTATGGAGTCCTGCTGATTTGATAGTTGCAAGTCGGAAGATAGTTCGTGATTCATTTCAGCAGCTATTATTTCTGTTACATAAAGAAAATTTTTTAAATCTACCTGTACCATTGTGTTTTCACCCAGCAGATATGCGACAAGAGAATATTGATGTTGAAATTCCTAGAATTAATGAGAAATTAAATCTCATGTTAAATGATATTGTTTTGGTTCCTGTGAATGCTGTTGAGAGAGTGCTAATTATGGATAAATCGCGATGGACACCAGGATATGCTATAATGATTAATTTTTCACAGAGATTAACTATTTCCGATACAGAAAATTGGATTGTTGATGATCGCATTGAATGGTCAAATTTAGTTTATCTGGCAGTGTCTCGAATAATAATCCAAAACAATTCACCGTGGATAGAATTAATTGTAGTCTTGGTCACACGCGAAAATGTGATGCTGACCTGTCTTGAATGTAATCGATGTCAAGGTTCTGGTGATGGTAATTGTGTATCTTTAGGAATTACTTGTAATTGTTCATATACAAATCCACGCTGAGGAGCAGTTGAACCTAGTCTGTAAATTGCAGGTCTACCCGTGGATCTTACAACGCTGGAAATTTTATGTGTGGTTACACTCCAGATTGGATCAGTTGCTCTTTTTTTTATCCCCTTCAACCAGGTTCATATAAATATCTGACAGTCACTTTACCTAGTACTGGTTGTTTTGAGAAAGAGTCATGTCATTGTATTGGTATATGTTTTTTTGTGATTGCATTGGTAGGTTTCATAGAAGTTCCACGAGTAATTTCGTTATTTAGCGTAGTTTTCACACTTGGTAGTCTTGCAACCCATTCACGAGATCTCTTGTCTTTCTTAACTTTATTTAGGGATATTTCCTGAGCATATTGATATCCAAATAACCACTCAGCAAGTGTTCAATTAAATCATTCAACGATTGCCTTATTGCGATGAATTGTGGTGTGTCCTTGTCTGATTTTGACATTATGTTGTTTCATCATCGACGTTACTGCACCAAGAAATTTTTTGCCAGGATCAACTTGTAGCAACTGTGGTCATCTTAGACCACCTTGTGGTCCGTGTCCTCATTGATAAATTCGTTCAAATGCAGATGCAACTTCAGCTGCTGTTTTAGTTGATAGCGGCTCTGCTTCCTTATATCTACTTGCAACGTCAACGACAGTCAACGCACATTTGTATGTGTGTGATTGATGTCTACCAGTTTTAATAGTATCGTGCAATAAAAGCAGAATGTCTGCCTGATGAACCTCATTGGGAGTGCTGACATCAAAATGTGCGTACTGAATTTTTTTTAGGTGGTGGTAGATAAATTTGTCATATTGCCTGTCGTGCTTACCAATCTGTGGCAACAGAACGTGCAACACCTGCTGCATCAGCAAGTTTACTAGTCACTGCTCTACCCCTCCAATATCCTTTTGGGCTATAATAAATCGATTCCATTATTATAATAATGATCAGCCGACTAATTACCAGCCCCTAGTACTAGTTTACCTTTCATCACAGATTTTATTAGGAAGCTAGCAAGTTTTTCTCTGAGAGATTTTTTTTATGGAATTTAACAAGTGAATCAACTTCACATCTGCAATATGTCTTTATTTTTATATGCGACATCATGAACATGGCATGCTTGATCAATCACATTTATTGGATACTCTCCAGGTCTTGGTTGGTCTCATTTATCAAGTCGGGTTCCAGGACCACAATAATTATATCCAGGAAGATGCTTTTCACCAGAATACTTAGCCCATGGAGCTTCTGGTAATTTTCCCAGTGAAGCAGCGATATCTCCACCTGTTTTACTAGAGATAAATTTGTATACACTTACCTGTACTTCTT
Organism: Megalonaias nervosa; assembly: GCA_016617855.1. Classification (NCBI taxonomy): domain Eukaryota; kingdom Metazoa; phylum Mollusca; class Bivalvia; order Unionida; family Unionidae; genus Megalonaias; species Megalonaias nervosa. The sequence continues at coordinate 22,667 of JAECUM010014125.1, read as the reverse complement.
GTTATTATTGTTGTTAATCCACTGGTGGGGGTGGGGGCTCTGTATCGAACACAATATAAATTCATATTATTTACTATATTTGTACAACATGGATATCTTTGATTTTTCAGCGACACGAAAGCAAGAACAGTCAAACATCATCCAGCACTACCAAATTTTATCAAAGCAATTATCATAGGTCCATCTGGGTCTGGTAAGATGCAATTGTTGCTTAATCGGATAATGAGTTGTATTTAGTGGCACCATTTGTAGATGATCAGCGATGCTACAACGTGCCTAAAGATTTTAATGAAACCGCGAAATTGTTGGATGAGGACGATAATGATATCAATGAATTTATCACCAATATTGATGATGCTCCATCTGTGGATGATCTCGATGGATGTGTTAATAATCTTGTAGTATATGATGATGTGATGCTGGACAATCAAATCCAGCTCGGATATTTTCTCAAGCCAGGCACAAAAACACTGATATTATGTATATTACTCAGCGATACACTCAAATACCTAAAGTGATCAGAGATAACTGCAATCTTCTGATTGTCTTTAATGGAGTCAGTACACATACTCTGCAAAACAATCATCAGACTTGGTGTTCAGGGGACATGGATATGATTTAATTCAGAAATTTCTTCTCGCATGCTCAAGCAATTCCTCATGAATTTATCTTGATAAATTTACATGATCCTCGGTCGCGATATCATGTAGGTCTCGATAAAACTTTTGGTTGAGAGACCAATTACTTTTTTTTCACACCCATGAGAGGGTGGCGACCCCAGTATATTTGACGCACACAAAAAATAAACCAATTAGAAGTCTTGGTGATGCTTGTATTTTTTCACGTGTCACAGGAATCTTTATTTTGGTCTGAAATTTTGACCTGTTCACTCTCAGTAGAGGTATCAGTTTAGCGTTATTGATGCTAGTATTTTCATTTTTGTAGGAAGCTTTATTTTTGCAAAATATCGTTCCTAAAAATGGTCTGTTCACTCTTCCTGCTGCTTGTGTATATGCCGTCCTATCTGAAATTATGAAACTTGGTGAGAACATGTATCTTGATGAGTAGTGTTCCATCATTGCAGTAGATCGTTATGGCACATATTTTATAATTCAATGACATGGGTTACATTGAGCATTTGATTCAATGACATGGGCAACATTTTGCATTTGATGTTCATTCTCATGCTTTCTTCATGCAAGAATGATGAAACTGATGATGATAAACATTTCTTTCAGTACCACATCATTGACAACAAAAACAGACTCACCAAGACCTTTATTTCATTGTTACTGGCATTGGTTAAGATTTTGTGTTTGTCTCCATGTTTCTTTGTCATTGTTACAGTGGTGTCAAGATATTGTTTAATTTTGTATGCACAAAGAAAAGATTCTAGTGCAGAAATACAAGTGTGCAAGCTGGGTTATTTAGTTGCTGGCCATTTTCTTATAGCTATTTTTAGCTCACCTGGACAGTGGGACAAGTGAGCTTATGGTATGAAACTCCGTCCATCACCTGTCCAGCCATTAAAGTTGGTACAAATGATTCCAATCCACCATCAAATATGGTCACTATTATTAATAATAGGCAAGCCTTTAAACAAGATGTTCTCCACAGCCACAGAACAGAATTTAATGAAATTTTACAGGAAGCATCCAGGCATGATGACCTTTCAGTTTGTTACAAATTACGCTGATCTGTTATCAAATTTGGCTATGGTGATCAAAATTAAAAAAGCCATCCATTGTCAAACAATAATTGCTATATGCCAGACAAAATTTTAGTCAAACTGTGCAGCTGTATTCTGGAATGAAGGCTTTTCAGGTTTGTGTGGATGATGCTGATCTGCCATGAAATATGGCCACCATTACTAAAATTTGAAAACAAAATGCAAGTTCTTTTTCAAAGCAGCTGAATTGAATTTGACCAAACTTGACAGAAAGCTTAAAATATGGCTCCCATTACAAAAAATATAAAAACAATTTAACTGACTTCTTAGAAACTGCTGTGGAGAAATAGACAGTAGACCAAGTTTGAAATTAAACATTCTTGTATTAAAGGCTTTTGGAACTAGACAAATGATGTCAGTTCATGATCAGATTTGGCCACCATTACTAAACTGGAAAATTTTTTAAATGACTTCATAAAAAGCACTCAACAGAATTTTAGCAATGGCATGGAGGGCTTTCAAGTTTGTACAAATGAAGCCAATCTTCCATCAATATTGCTGTAGTTACTAAAAAAGAAAAACCTTTCATAATTTATTTTAAACAACTGCTTGACAGAATTTGACCAAATTTGACAAAGTGTATTAGCTTGAATGCATTTCAGATTATGATGCCTTTAACCATTAAGTATGGCTGCATTACCTAAAGTAGCAAAACATTTACACAACTCTGTCAGAAGCATGTTGAACAGAATTTGACCAGCTTTGACACAAAGCGTACTGGCATAGGAGCATTTCGAAATTAGATCAATATTATTGATGTATGATTGAATATGGGTGAAGATACCAGAACTCAAGAAACCTACATGAGCAATCTCAGACCCACCTGGGCCCCTTGTTATGCATTTATTATAATTTTCATAGTGATTTAGGGGTAATTGGTCCATTCATGGCCAGCTTTCCTCTCCATTAAAGTAATATACAAGATGCATTTGTCACTGTCTTATATGTAATAATATCTCCAGTTTTGTTCCGTGTAAGTTCTTTATAAGGTTTAAAATCATATTAAAGATTTTCATGTTTGCAGCAAGAGCGGTTGGTGGGACTCTAGAGGGGTAATCATAGTTGATCAGCTTGCCAATATGTTTTGTTGTGTTCTTCCATTCTCTGAAAAGTTTGAATATCTATACACGTTGATGGTTATGAAATTTTATTTTGATAGCATGTAGTTTCAAATCCAAAATCTGTACAGTACTACCATGTCTCATTATGGTATTGTTTTCCGTATTCAGATTTTGTGCTGAAGTATTTCAAAGCCATAGACATAGAGAGAAAATCATGGCATGTTTCATTAGTGATAGATTGTGCCATGTTGAACCCTTGTTACTTTTTCATACCCCACCTTGACATTCATAGGGGCTTGTAGCATAACATATGTGCATCCATTCATACTTACATCCATCACACCTTGGTTCAGTTTTGCATGTTTGTGAGCTTCTTAAGCACTATGATAATGCATTCATATACCATGACAACATTTTATGTAATCTCAGAAAATGGCATGTTGTTTCAATTTTGAAATAGGCAAAGTCAGTTTTAAAAATTTTTTGTATTTTTAACTTTGATAACTTTCTTGTCATCAGCTATTTTTTTATTATGAATACTGTAAATTATAACATGTTAGCTTTATTTTTTGTCTGATCATTTCAATTTTGGTATAATTATTTGGGGGAAATAAAATATGCTGTCCAAATTAAGTTACAAAGTACTCATTTATTCACATTTTTTGATGAATTTTTAATTACACTAATAGTTTAACCAGGCTTGTTAATTTTTGCAGTTTCAGCTGGGATCCACAAAACTGCAGAAGAAAGAGGATGCTGACAAATACCGTACTCTGATGTTCAACCACTGCATCTCGCACATGCTAGAGCTTCGTGATCGTATACACACCCTTGAGACAGATAATGAACGGCTTGCTCAGGAAAGAATCAGTGCTCTCAAGGTCAGTTTTCATGTACCATAGTCATTAAAGCAGAAGAATTTTACTGCGAAAATTTCTTTTTATTTTCCACCCAAATAGGAACTAAAAATGAGTACTTTGCAGAATCTTCTTCAATAATAATGAAGTCCTCTTGCCAAACTGCAAGAAAAGCCCTGGTCAGAGTTGGGGAAAAGCTTGGGAATTCTCAGAAGTCACTTTAGATAGATCACTTACAGAAAAAAATACATTAAAATTTGTAATTTAACTTCGAGTGAATTTAGAGTATAGAGTTAAAATACAGGGATTTTACATTTTCAGAAGTTGCAGTTGCTGTATAAAGTTCTTCATGCACCTCTCAGGTGGCACCATGTCCAGTCAACTGAATCACAGATATTTTGAAAACTGCACAAATGATCTGTAAGACATGTGTCCAAATGATTCTATCCTTGCAGTGAAAAACCATTGGCAGCAAAAACACATGATCTCAGTCAGGTTAAAGAAAACCGCCAAAATCATACTGCATACAAAGGAAATTTCTGGTTAGGGTGCTAAGAACAAGAGAAGCACAGTTTCAAACAAATTTGTGAACCTTTCATGTATTTCCATGCTTGGAAGATCACTATTTTCAAATATATTTTCTCTGTGAAAGTCAACTGAAAATGAAACTTACAAGTATGTAACACTTTTGCTTTCCTGTTCAACTTTGTGCATGTTATGGATTACATCATCATGAAATGTCTCTTAGCTTGATGCACTGCACTGTGCTCTGTAGAGATTGTAGTGTTACTGTATTTTAAACAGGCTGTGTATACATCCTGCTGCATATGTGGCACAAAAGACATTGAGGATTGAATTTATCAATCATAAAAGCATTGAGCTGAGTGTATCAAGGCAGGTATTTTTGTGTGACCAAAGTATCCCATAATGAGTTTGGCAGCTTCAGTTAAAATGGTTCATACCAAAAAAAAGTCTAGAGCAGTATTGCATACTTCAGGACTAACTGTAGTTGTGAACCAGTCTGTTCTTAATGACTCTACAACTTGGGCCTAACTTGCTACTACATTTTTCCATCTGTTTGTCTGTTTGTCAAATGTTTGCTGAGAATATAAAATATTCTTCATTAAATAAGATGAGAAGAATATCTGATAATAACTGTTAGTGCTTACAAAGTCCTCTCGGTATTAAATTTTTTTATTAGTCAGTATACCAGCATTCAGATGAGATCGTTTCATGTAGTCTCAGTAATTAAAACATCAAAAATTGTTGTAAATGTAATAACTCAATAGCTTCCAACCATCCGCCAAGGAGCTTATACCCCACTGCCAATTTTTAAAATGAAAAGTATCAAGATATAACAAATGATTCAGAACAAGACTTACTCCCCTCATTCATTGATTTATAATTTCTAACCTGATTGCTAACAAGTGGCCCCTTTGCCAAAACTGGGTTCTTCCTGCAACTGGAAAATGACTGTGAGCAGACTCCTCATTTACATTGAAAATTTCTGTTTGGTTTGAAACACAAAGAAGATGACAGTGTTAGGGACATCACAAAACATACAGACACCACTGACCATTTTTAATCCATTGTAACCATGACAACTAAGGTGGTTCTTCAGCCTAGCAGTGTGCAGATTGTTCTAAAAATGAAAGTTTAATCTGGCTACTGGCTTCCAAAATCTGCAGATAGGATCATATGCTATGGACCATAAAACGGAATAAAGTAATTGTCACTAGCGGCCATTGAGTACCAGTCACATAAATCCCCATTACGATAATCCATTTCATCTTCAAAGAGACCAGTCATCAATATCCATAGTTCAAGGGCTAGTATTTTTTGGACTGCTCCAGTGGTCTAAGTTGTTAGAGAGTGTGCCTCAGATGCAGGTCATGGGTTTGAACCCTGGCAGAGTCATAACAAAAACTTATAAAAACAGTATTTATTTTAGCAGTCGCCTCAGTTCGCGCTTAGCATTAAGAGGTTAGTGTTAGGACTGGTCAGCTTGTGTCAGGATAATGTGACGGTGGGACATGATGCTGCATGTCTGTGGCATGATGCCACAGTGCTAGACATCACTATAAACTGCCACACTGCAGACACTGTAGCGATATGACTGAATAAAATTGTTAAAGCTAAGTTAAAAATCCAGCTCACACACACACACACACTCATATTTTTCTTTATCTGTCATGAAAACCTGCACATTGTTAATAATGATGGTTCTTTCCATCCTGCTTTCACTGTAACAGGACAGATATTGCTTTAATTATTGTTTGTCTGTGGAGTTATAAAAGATGTTGATTGGCATAGATGAGGTCATTGTTGTTTTCTCTTAATAAGTTATTTGCCTTTTCCAGATGAGTTAGTTCTGCAGTTAATGAAAGGATCTGTGTTCATTCTTGCTTTGTTACTTTTATTAAGATTATTAAGACTTGAGGCACATGAGGCTGAACATGCCACAGTCAGAGATCTTGTCATCTGGTGGTCACCTTCGTACATAAGATAAATCCTTGAGTTGATCCATTTATTATTTATGTCATGGGTGACATAGGTTTTGGTTTTTGGCTGTAAATAAATTTCTTGAGTAAGTTTGTAATGCAGTTGCCTTTGCAATTTATGGACAGGATAAGTAAGTATTACTTGATAGTAAATGTTGCGATGCATATAACTTTGCAATGCATGCGTCATAATGCCAATATACTACACACAAACTTAAATTAAAATATGTTTATTATCGATGTATATATACTGCTATATACATTTTTGCATATAATTGCATGTCCTATGAATAAAGAACTGTATATACTGTAATTGTGTGTATTTTTCCTCCTTTAACCCAATTAAGTTTAAACTTTAAAAACATGGGTTTTCACTGAAAGACTTCTTGCAGTATCCAATTCATCATGAATGAAAATGGTACTGAATGATCAGGCTGTTTTCATAGAGGTCACATTTTAGTCACAATTAAATAGCCATATTTCCTGATTCAGTCAAAGAATGTGCATCAAATCTTTGCAGTGAACATGAAATGTCAAACAAATTAAGATTTCTAATTGTAGTGTATAGCATTCAGGTCTACCTTTAAGCTCTAACTTCTGGAAAGAGATGCATTCCTGTCCAAGTTTTGACTGTTAAAGGACCATTAGAAGGCCATCTTCTGATTACAATCTCATTTTTTCCAACACACTCGATGACCTATAGAGGAGAACAAAAAACTCGCTGCCAGAGAGGCCAACCTTGTGCCAGCCTAGTGACTTGAAGTGGATGAGTATGTGGGAGAATGTCTGGTTTCAACCCATCTCCTGTCAACATTCTACCAGATAAGCTATACTATGTATATTGTGCCATTTATCTAATAGAAATATTGCCCTGATGATCCATTGCTCTCAATATGATATACATACTCTTCATGACAAGAGTGATACACAACCCCACTAGGATCTTACTCCAGGTATTTTCAAGATCACAGCCTTCTCAACCAATACCTTTGTGCACCCAGGTTCAAGCATGTGTGTCCTAAAATTGGTCCCTGACACTTTTTCAGGAGGGAGACTTTATAGGCCAAAAGCACAAGCGTAGCATCCCTTGGCAGTAAGACATGTAAACGATCTTTTTGTTTCATGCTTGCTTTGCCTTGGATTGCTTGTCAGCATGGATGAATCCTATCTCATTAATTCCCAGTTATACATTGATCAAAACATAGTGTCCAAATTCACCTTTGGTTTTGAGTTTGTCTTCTGCTAGTACAACCCTTGGGATCAACACACTGGTGTCGTCCACTCAGATAGTCATATCTTAGCTTGGATATCTCTTTGCCTTTTGTGTCTTCTCAGTGCAATGCAAACCTTTTCATCCAATGCCATAGGATCTTGATGCACCAACACTTCACTGTCCTTTTGTCTGTGGCAGCCAAAACTTCTCCTGCCAGACCAGTGATTGAACTATATGAGTTAGCATCTCAGCTAATTGAAGGAACTCAGTTCATATTGGGTATCAATAGGCAGACATCACAATCTGCATGGATGGCAGCATGACTGGCCATGGTGCCCACCTTCTGCCTCCTTTCGGTTGAGCAGGTTTTGACCCCTTCAGAATTGCTCCATGCTCCATCATCTGCCACATTCTGACTCACCGTCCCAATGGAATCAGTGGATCAGCACTGCATGTGCCTTTCACTGAATGGTCTTTAGTTGAATCTGTACCCACTGGAGTCTCCTGGATAGCCAATGCTCTTTTTCCAAATTGGAACTTTTTGGGGCCCTGAGTGGTCGAGTGGTCTAAAACAATTTCTCTAAAGACAACTTTTCCTTTACCCCACTGTTCTCAACATCTTGAAGACATTGAGGGAAACTGAGTGCCTGATCACTCACCTCAAGGAAACATCATGAATTAGTTGCCTTCTCAGTCTGGGAGCTGAGATTCCTAGGGCAGTTCTGCCTTCTCTATGACTGCTGAATGAACAATGAATACAGGTTTCTATCCCAAATGCAGATACTGGTATGTCTGTCTTGTATTAAATAGGATGAACTATTACCATTACTTGAGAAAGCATTCCACCATTTTGGAAGTCTATGAGGAGAATTAGAGGGTTTCCTCCCTATGGTGCAAACAAAACTCATGTCTCCATTAAAATCTCAAAACCGCAAATAGTTAATTTCCTCCTATAGCTCCCATCATAATCAAAGGCTACCAATCCACATTGACACAGTTCTAGGGGTCCATCCATACTCCCAGGGACTTAGCCCCTGCATCATGATAACTTGGACTATTAAGAATCCACCCTATAACCATATATAACATTATCTTGGATACATTTTACCCTCATGGAAGGATGGATATTGGCCAGAATAAGCAAACCCCTTTCTTGTGATTTTTATCTCCTCTCAGAAGAAAACTTAGTCCTTTATCAAAAATAGAATCTTCCCAGGGTTCTGACATGGTTTATTAAGATATCCTGTACATTGCCTTCCAGAGCCCCGAGTGACCGAGTGGTCACCATTACGGATCACTGTCATCTTACTTCTGTCTGCGTGGGTTTGAGTCTCAGATTCAGCCAATGTGGGTATGTGAGAAAGCTTGCCATTAGCTTCTTGTGGGTCGTTGGTTCTTTCTGGGGTTTTCCAGGGTTCTTCCTCCACCATTTATACTTGTCACCATGTATAGCCTATCTTGTGCTGAAAATTGGTGCTAAACCCTACAACAACAACAACGTTGCCTTCCAGAGCTTTCTTGGCTTAGCTTTGTTCAACGTCTGCTTCCTGGTCACCTTTAATACAGAATGCAGAATTGGTGAAAATACATGCCTTGTCAGTCAGCCTGAACTATCTGCAGTTCTGCCACAATGGTTCAACTCCTGTCATAGAGTTTCATCGACAGGAACAGGCTCGTTATCATGAGGAATAAGTCCTTTCTCTTAATAATGTTGTCTTATTCGGATCCTTCATCCAAGGGGCATCAGCAGTACCTCCAAAATAGTACCTGAAGTGAACTGTTATCCCGGAGATGATAGGTTATGCACTTAGTCTGCTAGGAACTAATTCACATCCAGTTGAATTTTTTATGGTACACACATTGGTTCATGAAGCTAGGGCAGTTGCCACAAGCATAGCAATCAAGCATAACTGCTCTCTAACTGTCGTTATCTAAATTATGGGATGGAGGTCACAGATAACATTCTCAATCTATCCCCTCAGAGGCCTTTCAGCATAAAGGGCAGTTTGAAGCGATGGGACCTATACCAGCTGCATTTCAAATTCATTCAGCAGTTTCATAATAATGTAGGTTATTTTGTTTACCAGGTTTTTCAGGAGTTATTTTGTTTCTTTCAGTTGCATCCATGCATACACCATGTACTACCTGTAACTCTAGCTCATCTCAGATCTTAACAGTTGTCATAACACATTATGATTTGGTAACACATTTAATGAAGAAACCATATTTTCAGAGTAAAAAACGTCTCTTCAGTAATATTCCCATCACAATACAGGCACACTATTGCAAGCCTTCCCCACTGCTACATCCCTGGAGGAGTAAGCACCCCTGCTCAGTTAGTAACTGATGATTTATCAGGATTTGGCAGTGACCCCCATGGGAAATCACTCTAGTCTGACTTCCACCTTGGCAAGGAGATGACTCTTTAGTATTGATAGGTAGTAGATGTACTCCCAATGTGCTAAGAATGGTTAAATATTATCAAACATATTTTACTCTGTTATCCCAAAATTCTCTCAATTTAGACCTTCCAATGTTTACATTAGTTGTTGTTGAAAAGTTTAAACTTTAAACAGATGTAACTGGTTTAAGAATGTGTGGGGTTATAAAGTTTTACATTTGATGAATTCTTTTACTACATTATTTCCAGGCAGTTCTTGAGTTGTTTATTCATCAAACATGTGCTTTTACATATGGATTTTGGAACAGAGAATTGATCTCCGATAATGAAACTATCTGTGTAAAAATGGTATGCCTAAAAATGTTTAATTTGCTTCACATTTTTCAATAAAGTCAAAAATCTACTACAGCTGGCATCAGTGTCAGTGTCTGCACATGTAAAAGCATATACATATATACAGCCCCACTGCATCACAACCATTATTTCTTCCTTGGTCCCAGGCAGCAGTTTGGAGTGCATTTATAGCAAGTACCTTCCTGGGAGGGGGGTGAGTGACTAACTTTGTACACATGTACATTACATGCTTATATTTAGTTAAAGTTTTCTTTGTGGCTCAGGTTTTTGTAATACACGTTAAATATTGTTATGCTTGAAATTATTAAACCTGGTGATGGAATTCATAGTGAAGAGTACTAAACCCTCATCACAGAAGTAGGTTACAGTGACCCATATTTAATGCTTCACTGACATGGATAAAATTTTTGTTTTAACTGTGCAAGTTTGTATGATCAAACTTGATGATTGTATACATCACTGTTATTATGACACATGTACCTACAAAGGTCACTGTGCCCTTCATTTTTTCTGGCTTTTAATAGCTAAGGTTAAGTTTATGTTTACTTCATGACCAAATAGATCTTTACATGCTATGTACTTATTATTCCATACAGAATCATAAACTTGAAGTGGGAATGCATCTTGATGAGTACTGCTCCCTCATTTCAGTAGTCGGTCATTATGACCTATATTTTGTGATTCACTGGATTAACTTCTGTGCTTGCCAAGTGCATACTATTGTAACTAAATTCATGAAACTTGGTTATACCCTTAGTGCAAGAAGACGTCTCTGTTACCAGTATTCCATGTATCAGTTCATTTGTTGGGTGCTGCTTTTGTTTTGAATCATGAAATTTGATCATTGTATGCATCTCTTTGTGATACAATCTTGCAACCAAGCTAATGTCACTGTGACCTACATTTTATGCATTACTTACAAAGGTGAAGTATTTGTGTTTTGGGCCATGACCACAGATTCTTCCATGCTATATACATTCTTCAATGCTATATACATTCTTCCATGCTATATACATTCTTCCATGCTATATACATCCTAGCCTACCAAGAAGGCCTTTTCAGACCACTGCATTTGAAAGTAGGAATAAATATGTTTATTAATGATACAATCTTGCAGCCAAATAATGCCACCATGACCTAAGTATCAATGACTGCACATTGAATATTGTGATAGTTGGACTCCATGGGTTAGTTGTATACTTTACATGTGAATGAGCATGGATATTAGATCAGTGGACTGCACACTGCATACATTTCATGTGAGGCCTCAGCTGCTGTGGTTAGTCATGGTACTGTATGTACATGTTTATGAGTCCAACTGCAAACAGCACAGACCCGGATCTGCTGTCACATAATGTTCCAGCAGATCTGGGTCTGTGCAGTTTGTTAGTTGTAATCAGTAGAACAAAAAACATAGATCGTGATATGCAGGTTCATTATGCTATGGCAGATCAGGATCTTTGTTGTTTGCAGTTTGACTCAACTTATAAGATAGTATATACACTAATTACTAATACATTAGCATTGTAGTTCTTGCTGTTACTTCAGGGTTACTCAAAGCCTGTGACTTTCACACAGTAGAATCTGGGACTATTACACCAGGGTTACCCAAAGCGAGTAGAACCTGGGGCTATTACACCAGGGTTACTCAAAGTGAGTAGAACCTGGGGCTATTACACCAGGGTTACTCAATGCGAGTAGAATCTGGGGTTATTACACCAGGGTTACTCAAAGCGAGTAGAATCTGGGGTTGGACGATGATATAAGGTTCTGAAGCAGACTGTAAGAGCAATGATTTTTAAAATAAAGAAAAAAGATTAACCTCTGCTTTTATCAACTTGTCATAGTACTTATAATTTGGTCTCACAGGAAGGTATTTTCTTTTTTATTGTTTTATGTGTTTTATGCCTGTTGCAGTATGTTTGAATAAATGTATACATATGTTTTGATGGCACATCAGCATAATACTGGCTATATAGTGCCAGTTAAAAGTTGCATTGTAAAGCTGTAAAGATAAAAAGAGTAAAAATCTATCATTAGAAAAGGGATAGTATCTTGTAGTTAAGATCATTTTAATCAGAATTTATTTTCTGCAATGTTTAAAATAGCTTTGTAATTATTGATAGCATTTTTTGTATAAATATTGCAGAAAACACAGACAGATAGTCACACTGTCTGATCTCTATCCTTTGTTAATTTTGACTGAACAACTAAATTTGTTTTTAATTCCTATTCATCTAGTTTGTATGTATTAGATACCATCAACTTTTTTTTGCACAATGTTTTCTAAGGGGATAATGAATTTCACATTAGATTTATAAAGTACAAGATTGAAGGTAAAGTTTACAAGAGAATGTTATACAACAAGATTAAAGTTGAAGGTCATGTTAATATGTTTCATGTGTGACACATTCACGAAACTTTTTATCTCTTGCAGAGACTTGAGAAGTGTGTGGTTGCAAAAGAAGAACTAGAAAATGATCTGTATGCAAAGGTTAGTCTGTCAGCTTGTCAGTCATTTTCTGTCAGCTTGTCAATCATTCTGTCTGTCAGCATGTCAGTCATTCTTTCCCACATTTTCAACTCTCAGTCAGTCACAGGATCTTTTTATATGTCAGTCTGTTTGTCTCACATGTTAAGACCCAAACATGTCAAGCTCTGTGGCAGGAAAACGTAATTGTCCTCTTTAGGCGGTTGTTGTTTGGCAGTGTAAAACAGGTTGCTATTGATTTAATGAGAGTTAGTCTGCCCTGTCTTTGTATCCAACTGTTCAGGGAAATTTGTTTGCATCACTGGACGAAATGACATAATGTTGAAAAAAGTTGTTTATGTTTATGCAGATGTTCTGTTGTGATTTTCATGCCTCAAAAACAACTTTTCCAGTTTTTTAATACATTTGTGAAATTCTTGGATTTTTCGGAGTGAACACCTTGTTAGCACATCATACAGTATCACTCGACAGAGACATAATAAATTACTAGGTTTGTTTTTATCCCTATTTACTTGATCTAATTAGATTTTCATGCCACTAAAATGAATTTTCGCTGGCTTGTGATATTTTACAGTTTTGGAGATTTTTATGAAACCTTACTAACACAATTGCTCAAAAGGCACTCGACATAGGCAGATGAAATAGCAGGCATGCTTGTATTTATATGTTGATTACCATGTACACTCACCTGTAAGTTGAGTCCAGCTGCAAACAACACACCCTGATCTGTCATAGCATAATGCTTCAGCAGATCAGGGTATATGTGTTGTTTGTTCTACTGATTACTCCTACAAACTGCACAGATCCAGATCTGCTGGTGCATTATGCACTGGCAGATCTGAGTCTGTGCAATTTGCACTTGGACACGACTTCTAAACAGATACATATGGTACCTGATTAAATTTCATGACACTTAAGCAATTTTGTCATATTTATTAAACTTCTAAACTCACTTGAGATTCACTTGTATTTTGGCTGCATTGTTTACAAACACAAATCTAGCTTGAAGTTTCATTGCCAACATTGAGCTGTGTACAGTTATCAAACTCAGTGACCGCATTTATGTCAAAGGCTGATATTCACACCAGTGAAATAATAGGTCACAGTGACCTCCACTTTCATTTACTTTTGCACTCAATGACTAATCAGGCAAGATCTGTTAATCTGTTGAATTCATGTTGAGTGAGGAAGGTTTGGAGTGATATCTGATAAAGGACCTTTTGCTTTGAATATGGTGTAAGTTGTCCTGAGCTGTTTGACATCATATAAATAGAGGATCTCAAATGGGTAATGCTTTAATATTGAATTTATGAAACGAGTTGAATAATGTCCAGCTTTTGTGAGCCTTGGCAAGCAAAAGCTGGGCATTATTCAACGAGTTTCATAAATTTAATATTAAATCATTACCCATTTGAGATTCTTTTTATCACATAGTTTTTATTTCAGTGTAAATTATTTAGATAGAAAGAAGAACAAATAATTTCGTTCATTCTGACAGACGGTGCACCTTTCATTTGTTGTGCATAAAATATAGTCCCAAACAAAGTTGAACTAGTAAAAGTAGATTGTACTTTTTACAAACTATAGTCAAAGAAAAAGCTTCCATCCGAATAAACAGAACATTTCATAACAACAAAATCATTTTTTCAAAACAGAATGATCAATACGATGTGATGCCACATTGTTTGATATGGTACATAGTAGGCCTAGAGTACATGTTTACCCTAAAATGTCACTTTTAGAACTAAACATTACATTGTTGTGATTTTCATGTGAAATAGGATTACTGGATAAAAAATTCCCACATTTACTGCAATGGATTTGTGACTGGATATTTGCAGTATTTGATTTGGAAGAATAGACCGTACAGAAGATGTAAACAAATTTCTTTTTGAGTCGGATTTGCATCCCATATATACTGCATAAAGATGCTGTGGTTGGATAAAGTTCTGTCAGTTAGGAAACCCATTTATGTCCAGATTCTTCTGTGAACAGAGGTGAGTTTGTTTACTTCTGTAAGTTAACATTTAAACCACGCTTGTATATACAGTGGATTCTATATCTATGTTACAGATATACCGCCCCCTCCCCCCCACCCTGCCACCCGCTATCAAATAAGCAATACACTTAGTTTTACATCTTATTGTTGTTCTTGTCTTGTAGTTTACGCTATTTTTCTTATGATGATATTTTTATACATGATATAACTAACCCCTGTGGGGGTAACATATTCAGACAGACGAGATAATTTTTCCTCAATTTCCTTTTGCGAGTCGAGCTAAAAAATGGCCACCAAAATGTTCATTCAAAACAAAACATGCCAGAAGGCAGGGTTAGAACCATTTTCCCACGATCCCAGCCAATCATTAAAGAGGATACTGCACAGTAATTTCATGGGCTGATTTGGACCAATCAGAATCACATAAAGTGATATTTTAACGTGTGTTAATATAAAAAATATGAAACTGCACATGCTATAGGAAAACTGTATCTACTATGTGATAAATGGTATTAAAATATTGATGTTTAAAAAAATCTGTTGCTTAATTGAAGTAAAATGCATACCATAATTATTCAAATTTAGGTGCCCTTTTTAACTCCATTCAGTTTTTGGGGTACTTGTAATTGATGTGTTTTAAGTGGTTTCAGATTTTAAAATGCCAGCTTTAGAGGGTTTACCTTTTTTTATGACAAAAATTTTGATTTTTGACATGCAGGTGAAATATTTTAATTCTGTTATAATATTTTGTTTTCTACAGAATGAAGATTTAATGACTGTTTACTGTGTTATTAACTTTTTTTTTTAACTGCAACTTGTTACTAAGTAATCGTCTTTCCAGTAACATCATTTTAATAGCAGCAATTACTTATCCTGCTACATAGTATGGCATCCATGAAAAGATGACAGGTAATATCTACTTTCTGCATATAACCATGTGACATATAAAGTGGTGTACAAAATTAGAGAGTGGAGTGCAAAAGGTCATTCTGACTCTTCCTCCACTCAGTGGGAGGATGTATTCACATCAAATGGATGGTGAGTTTTTGGTACGAAAATAGG
The DNA here is from genome assembly GCA_016617855.1 of Megalonaias nervosa. Taxonomy (NCBI): domain Eukaryota; kingdom Metazoa; phylum Mollusca; class Bivalvia; order Unionida; family Unionidae; genus Megalonaias; species Megalonaias nervosa. The sequence goes on along the minus strand of JAECUM010014125.1, from coordinate 6,999 downwards.
TTAGCTACGCAGTAGCGGCAGGTAAGTATTGCATGATTAAAATTAGTTTTATCCCCCCAAAACTACATGTATACTATAGCTTCCATGTAGATTTAGTGTATGGCATGTAACAAACCAATGGTCAACAAAAATGAAGGGAATTGATGACTGTATCTAAAATTGATATTCTTCTCATCATCCATGCATGTTTGTTATGGTTTACTTGTTTGAAGACACAAGTAAGGAGCAAATCTGTGATCATCTCTTTGGACTCCATTGATCGAAACAAAGATGACTAGCTACCCCAATCAAACATGTTTACAATCAGAAAGTGAATGGATTTGGAGTGTGCATTTCATAAATATATTTAGAGCAGTGTTTGTTTGTTACTGCTGTAGAGGGAGAGGTTACATATAAATTAATTATAATTATTACTTTTGCAGTTTACAGCCATACTAAATAGTAAAAAGGAGAGAATAAGAGAACTGAAGGGGCAAGGTATGTGTTTTGTTATATACCTGTAAATGACACATAGTTCCAACTAATCATGTTCTTACAGTCTGATATTGACATACATTTCACATACTAGCATTTTCAAGTCCATATCACAACAGTATCAACAACTAGAACTACTTTACGAAATATGAATGCCCCCACCCCACCCAGTTATTGAGAAGTCAACATTTGTTGTTGAATTGAACAAGTGTATTACTCAAGTAATTGTGAATAGTTTAGAAGGGTCGTACAGCAACTATAGAATACTGCACTGCATACTAGCCCATCTTTGAGTTTAACATTGTCCTCCTCCAGTTTGAATAGTCAGTTGGTGAAGTGCTTCACTGTGCAAAACTGATGAATTGCAGCCTCACCATCAACCACGTGTATGAACAGAATTGTCCAAAACATAGGATTCACTTTAATAACACTGACACCAAGTAAATTCAACATAAACATTTCAAAGAGAATATACATATTGTGTATATAGAAATAGAAACGCATCTCAACAAGTTTTCTGGTTAGGTCTTCATGTGCTTCACAAAAATAATAAAAATATAATCAGTATAATATCAAATCATACAGTTACACAAAAATAATAAAAACATAATCAGTATAATATCAAATCATACAGCTACACAAAAACAGTAAAAACATAATCAGTATAAAATCAAACCATACAGTACACAAAACTAACAGAAACATAATCATTATCATATCACATCGTACAGCCAATCACACTCAACACTTATGAGATTTACTGATATCACATACACTCAAGGTGATACAGTTCTCCTGAACAATGTACCTTAGTGATACTGCTGTCTCTCTTTACAACATGTGGGTTGGTGATTCTTCCCGGAGTTTTCCAGGGTTCTTCCTCCACAAGTTATACTGGCTGCCATGTATAGCCTATCTTGTGCTGAATAATGGCGTTAAACCCTACAACAATAACAACAACAACAACATTACAACATGCTGCGTTAAAATGTTTTTGTGGGTGGGGTGTCATTTTAAGCACACAATACACACACATATTTGGGTGCATAATGCACTGCCAGTGGTGTTTGTATTTGACATCAAATCATCCAAATAAGCAAAAACAAGTTTGATCCAGACCTGCCACTGGTCTTTGTATTTGACATCAAATCATTCGAATAAGCAAAAACAAGTTTGATCCAGACCTGCCACTGGTCTGTGTAGTTGACATCAAATCATCCGAATAAGCAAAAACAAGTTTGATCCAGACCTGCCACTGGTCTGTGTAGTTGACATCAAATCATCCGAATAAGCAAAAACAAGTTTGATCCAGACCTGCCACTGGTCTGTGTAGTTGACATCAAATCATCCGAATAAGCAAAAACAAGTTTGATCCAGACCTGCCACTGGTCTGTGTAGTTGACATCAAATCATCCGAATAAGCAAAAACAAGTTTGATCCAGACCTGCCACTGGTCTGTGTAGTTGACATCAAATCATCCGAATAAGCAAAAACAAGTTTGATCACATTATGCACATCTATTTATAGTAACATGGGTTAATTATACTGAAATACCATGTCAAGTTAAAACATGGCTTTCACCCGTACTTTTATGTAGGGATACTGCAGTAGACTGACAGTCATATGGAGAAAGGGAGATAAACATATCACTAACTCATGCTGTTTGTACAATACTCGCCTAGAAGGATATCAGCAGTTGAACATGGGAAGTAACAGAATTCCACGCGATGACTGGCAAAGCTGGGAAAGACTTGGTACTCTTATTGCCAACACATTTACCTTGATTTGATTTCAATGTCGTTAATATGCACAATGAGAACACGCCCTGCATTGTCTTTGTCAAATCTGTGTAAATTACTTGTGTCCATCACAGCAGTGTGATCAAAGGGATAATCAAAAGCCCAAGCAGAGTGGACATTGTTATTTGAGTAATTAGCACAAGTACTTTTATCTCCAGACCCTCACATGAGAGCAAGTGTAATTCAAGGGCTAAGATGAAAGTTTAAATGATAGTGGATGGTATAGTATTGCCTGTGCAACCTTTAACAAAGAATTTGAAAGAGGGTACCTATGGGATACCTACAGAGAACATTTTTCTCAGCATTTTTTTGCCATTGTTTTATGACTTTAACTTTATCCTTTGATAGGTGATGCATAGAATGTATGTGTGTTTTGTTGTTGTTGTTGTGGGGCTTAATGCCATTTTGCAGCACACGATAGGCTATACATGGCAGCCAGTATTAATTGTGTAGGAAGAAACTGGGAAATCCGCAGAAAGAACCACCGACCCACGAGAAGCTGCTGGCAAGCTTTCTCACATATCCACATTCGCCAAATCTTAGACTCGAACCCACGCAGACAGAGGTGAGAGCGCTTTAGACCACTTGGCCACTCGGGGGCCCCCTGTGTGTTTTGCTGGTCATACTCTTGGGTAGATTATGCATAGATTGTATGTGTTTTGCTGGTCACACCCTCAGTAATAATAATAATAATCATATTAAAAATAAAGACTTTATTTTCAGAGGGTGACTCATTTAGTTACAAATGAGAAACTAATCTACCTTGAGGCCCTCTATTGTGTACATTAAAGATACAAGCTGATAACATGTTGTTGTTGTTGTTGTTGTTGTTGTGGGGCTTAACGCCATTTTTCAGCACACGATAGGGTATACATGGCGGCCAGTATTAATGGTGGAGGAAGAAACCAGGAAATCCACAGAAAGAACCACCGACCCACGAGACTGATAATATGTAAACACACACACACACACACAGAGTATATAAACAACTATTCATATAAATGCTACATTGCTGCAGAAATGAAAAAGAAGCACAGAAGGTGGGTGGTGTAACAGGTACTTTAATAAATACACCATTTTATAATGATTTCATCGATCTGATGTACCTGTTGTGGAAGGAAGAGAGACTTGGAGCTGATTCAGTATCATGTGGAATGTTATTCTAAACAAGAACAACTGACAATTGAAATAAGTTATACTTCTATCTAAAATTGAAATTCATTTACTTTCTCAAAATAATGGGGATCTTGTGAATAATAATAATAATAATAATAATAATAATAATAATAATAATGAGGACTTTGTATAGCGCCTAATTTTTAGAAGCTCTAAGCGCTTTACAACATTTGACAACACTTAAAAAACATATATAATGATACGATTACAAAAATAAAAACAAACACCATAAAAATAGAAAAGTTAAAACATGCTGAAAATATTGAAGGTAAGGAAGCATTATTAGGTCTTTAAGTCTGTTGTTGCAGTTGAAACAGGTGAGTTTTAAGAGCGCTCTTCAGTGAGATCACTGTGTCTTTGTGTCTAAGTTCAGTGGGCAATTCGTTCCACATTGCTGGGCCATGGTATGCAAAAGAACGTTGTCCATATGACTTCATTTTCATAGTGGGAATAATGAGAATACGAATGTCGGAAGAGGAGCGTAATTGTCTTGCTGGTGTGTACACATGGGTGAGGTCAGATAAGTGTGTTGGACTGGAGCCCGTCAATGAAACATAGCACAGAGAACAAATTTTATGTTTAATTCTGGATGGAATGGATAGCCAGTGTAGGGTACAGAGCAGGGGAAAGGTGTGCTCTGATCGTGGTACTCTAAGGATGATCTGAACAGCTGTGTTTTGAATTTTTTGAAGTTTCTGGAGTAGATATTGAGACGAACCAGACAGAATTGAGTTACAATAGTCCAGTCTTGAAAGTACTAAGGAACACACAAGTGTTTTAGTGGCATCAACTGAAAGATACTTGCGAATGGAGCTGATGCGTCTCAGCTCAAGATATGCAGCCTTGCATATGTTCAGGACATGTTGGTGCAATGAGAGAGTACTGTCAAGAGTAACACCGAAGTTTCGTTCTGACTGTGGGAACTTAATGTTGATGTTGCTGATATTTATTGTCTGAGGTAAAGGAGGTGAATGAGAAAGTCTTTGTTTTGTAATCAGGATGGCTTCAGTTTTAGCATCATTCATCTGCAGCTTGTTACATGTCATCCATGATTTCACATCGGAAATGCACCTCTCTACGCCTTGGATGGTAGCTTCATCTTCAGTTGGATGGCTAGATTTGTATATTTGGGTGTCATCAGCATACAATTGGTGAGACACTGGATGATGATCTATGGCACTTGAGAGTGGCTGAGTGTATAGAATGAAGAGAACAGGTCCAAGAACAGACCCCTGTGGAACACCACAGCATAGATCAACTGGGCCGGAGTGTTTTCCATTTGAGGACACATACATGCTGGAGACGGTGAAGTAATATATCATGGTCTATAGTGTCAAATGCTGCAGACAAGTCAAGGAGAGTGAGGACTGTAGTCTTTCCGCTATCCAAAGCAGAGAGAAGGTCATTTACTACTTTCAGAAGAATAGTTTCAGTACTGTGGCAAGGGCGATCTGCAGACTGTACATTGCTAAAAAGACTGTTTGAATTCAGATGAGATACAAGTTGTGATAGAACAACTTTTTCTAAGATTTTTGACATGAATGGAATGGTTCTACAAATGCACTAGTTGAAGCAGTTTTTCGTAAGTCTATCCTTTGTCGTTCTCCAGTATGTATTATCCTGAATTTTATAAACCTGGTGTAATCGCTATTCAGTAGGAAATAAAGTAATTTAATCAGTTAGTCGTACATACACACATACATTCAGTGTGAAAGACAGACAGACAGACAGAAAAGTTACAAACCGATATTTTTTTCTTATTTCAGATGCAGTCAAATGGCAGTGAGAAAAGCGGCCCGCTTAGTCGCTCCGAGAATTACGTCTGGAATAATGCTGACTGCATCGGAAAAGGGGCAACAGCAGATGTATACATGGGTCGGCATAAAGTACGTCAGAACTCTTACGTAGAGGTTGGAAAAAAACAACAACTTAAAACCTGGATTTTATGATTTCCCATCTCTGGAACGAGAGAGAGAGAGAGAGAGAGAGAGAGAGAGAGAGAGAGAGAGAGAGAGAGAATAATTTATTCATTTGTCCAAATATGTGCAGTAAAAGCCTTTAGTGACATCAATACCAAACAAAGAAGATATATTTTTAAAGAAAACGATATTGTACTCAATCTCTTTGTTCAGCCGTCCAGGAAGCAAAGCTGCTTACTAGTATATTTTAGACACTTCCTTGTTAAAATCAACTCTGTTACTGGAGAGAGAGAGAGAGAGAGAGAGAGAGAGAGAGAGAGAGAGAGAGAGAGAGAGAGAGAGCATGATGTTAAGATTTTGAATTAGATTAAAGCCGATGTGATAATCTAGGAACACGAGCTACGCTTATACTATATTTTTAAAAAATGGGAACTAAACCATCTTCAAATGATGAAAGTTCATTATCCGATTTGGTTTTTTTTTTTAATGAAAAATCGTACTGGCATTATTGTAATAGTAGAAATTATAACTCAGAAGTCGGGGATTAAAACCAATAGTTTAAGTTGAGTTAAGATATATGCCTTAAAAGAGATTAAAATAGAAAGAAAAAAAAATGAAAACCTAGAGACATATTACTACTTTTGTCTGTCTGCCTGTAGCACCTCTTAACCTCAACTTCATATCGGCACACCTTTTGTTGGCAAAAGTTTTATGCAATATTGATACTGTTGCACGGGTTTGTTTTAAAATTAAAACGGGGACTACTTGAACAATGTTTGATGATAGTGGATATTTCTGATTTTCCACGTCGACAATTCTCGAAGTGTTTACTTCTTTTGACCTGGTTTCATGATAGGGAATATTCCTGAGTTTCATCATGGAACATTCTTGAAGTATTTCTGTGTTCAGCGTCACGTATTCTTCTGTCACCATATCGAGAACATACGGTTTATTTTTAGACAATTGTGGAATACTTCCCCTTTAGTATGTGCTATGATCTGAGAAACATTTTTCATATAAAAATACTGTGGAGCAACATATATCTTTCTCAATGACTCTAATGAAACTTCTTAAGTGTTGGTGGTAATGACAGTGAAATTTTCTGAGGAAAAAAAAAAACTGATGAAGTGACTTTTCAATTCAGTTTGCGAAATATCAGTGGTGGAATATCCACCGAAGAGGAAACGAAACTATCACTTTTTCCATTGAGTTAATAAAACACACTGTATAAGCTATATTTGGAACCAAAACTAGAATTACGATCAAAAGCTAAAGCCAACACTGAAATTCTGCCTTGTTTACGTAAACAGGTTTATATGGAAGACTGGTATCCATGCATGAATATGGTATAAATAAACTAATAACACTCAAGGTCAAGGCACCGTGCGCGCTATTTCAGCAACATACTTGTTGTCCTCGGAGCTATTTGTAGTGTGGAATATCCACTCAACGTTTTATATGTTTAGCAGAACCTAACTTAACTGTTTCTCAGTCGAAAGCCATTTATTGCTTATAAAGACTTGTATCTCCCTATACCCATCAAAATCTACGCGTTGATGTGTGTAATTTAATGAAGATATCATCAGATACGTACGTGATATGTAAAAAAAAAAAAAACCCATTGTAATCAG
>JAECUM010014123.1:0-13347 GCA_016617855.1 Megalonaias nervosa | reverse complement strand
GTTTCTTTAGTAAATATATATATAATTGTCTCAATATCATTTGTGACGTTATTTATGCCAAAATAGTTTTAAATACCGTATGTTGTCCTATAGTTAGTGATCTGTGCAATTGAATGTTATCGGGCTGGAGAAACAAACAACTGATGCCACACCCAAGCGGAGAAAAATGTAATGGGTTTACAACGTTTGCAGTTTTATAGATCTATTTTCAAGAATATAATGAGTTGTGCTGTAGGACTAGCATGCAATATTTATAAGTTACTGCATTTTTATGGGAAAGTAAGAACGAGTTTTTTTTATGAAAATACTGCAGTGCAGTATTTTTAGTTCATATTTTCCCATACAAATACCTTTTACTGTGTATGCTCATTTTGTTTAACTACCGAAGGCTTAATAATAAAATACATTGCAAGAAACAATGTAATTGAATTTATGCTTTATTCCAAAATAAATTCACAACCGTAGATTCATCAATACGCAATAACAGTATTCATGCGCACATAGCTCCGCCCAGCGACGTTTTAACTTAGTTGCGCGCTCTACATCAGTTTAATAATAATTGTCGTTTTGGTCTACTTAAAATTGAAAAGTTAGAGTTATATTGTGAATGAATATGCATGGATTTTGTTTCTATGTTGATCCAACTCAACTCTGTTTATCTGATTATGAGGACTCTATTATTGGGTTAAATCAGTGAAGTAAGGCGAATGGATAGGCTACTCGAAATTCCAGTACAGCTTCTGTGTGTATCAGGTTTTACAGAACATGTCTGTCGGATTTGAAGAAATAATAAAGTATTATTTGAGGATATTCAAGATGCGTAAATGTAAGTATATTTATTATCATTCTTATTACCTGCAAAAGAAAACATTATTATGCTCTGTCACTCGCATCCAGCTGTTGGAGGGACCCCAGCTATGACATGTATCATACAGTGTGTCATCTATCGCTAGCCTAACATTGTATCAAAATAGTTACACGGGAAAATTGAGAAGGGGCTGTTGTGCTACACCCCATTTAACCAGCTGAAATAATACTTTCTCGTTTTCTTGGATTATTAGCTCCGATGCTCTTAATTTAATACCAAAACCTTCAGGGGCATTGTTTTTTCCTAGAACCTAGTATTTTGAAAGACTTGAAAAACGGTACGTCTCTGATAGAGATGCGATAGCCCTTGGCCTCAATATTCTTTTCTCTGCTATATTTTAGATCCTAGAGAGCACTTGTCATCGTCTTAACCATTCTATTTGCGAAAAGATACGAATAATCTCCTAAATAACTGTTTGAATATGATCAGAACGTTATTTTTAATTACTGCGTCTCTAACATTTGTTGTTGCGAATATCACGTTCATATGTTTCCTTCTTTGAAAGTTTCCCTTCTGACTAAGTGAACTCGTCCACATCGTTAACCTTATCATCTATACTTTCAAATGAATTAAACAGCTGCTTTAGTTCATTCACAAATAAATTTAATCAACCAAACACGACTGTACATGTTTGGTATACAAAGTAGTTCCTAATACACTATACTATATATAGGCACACGTTTCGTACACGTGCGCGCAATATAAAGGTGTTCAGTATCGTAGCATACTGCACAATTCGGACACTGTAAAGTTAACGGAGACAAAAATGACCATAAAATAATTACAGTTTTTGACTACCAACTCCGAAGGCAATGAACCAGGTAACTAAATTTACGTAACTGACTGCGGGTGATGACCTCAAAGAAGATTGGTAAATGGAATGTCGCTCTTTCAACAATATAATGTATTAGCGGTGTAATTCTTCTGAAAGCGAGTACAATTTGCTCAAATGCAAATATTAATAATGTGTTATATTCATGACAAGTTATGGTTTTTGGCTTGTGCATTGTTGCTTTTGATATAATGTCTGCTTCATTTGAAAGAAATTAGTTTTCCGAAAACGGACACAGACTTATCATATGAGAATAACTAATTTTTTTTTTGTTTGCTTGTTTGTTGCTTTTTAAAGCAGATAAAGAATTGACAAAGCTCACCTGTTTTAAAGTTCTGGCTAACATATAATACATAAATACCATACTACTGTCTGCGTTTACAGTCTATTAAAAACAACAAAAACAACAACAAAACAAACGAAAAATAAATCCCAACAAAATAAAACAAGAGTCCCTTCAAGGGATCTTAGCTCTACTGAAAGAAACTAACATCAAGGAATTGAAGATAAGATGTTAGCTTAGCACCATTTTCATCCAGACCAAGTGGACATGATTAGAAGATTTTGAGTGAAAGCTACCATTTCATATTTATTATCTATTGAAGGGATTAGTGACAACAAGATTTTTAGGACAGTCGTCATTATAGCCATATTAAATCTACGACTGACAGCATTTTTTCATTTAGGATCAACCAGAAGTAATAAAAAGTATATTGCTAAAGACCCCATGTTAATATAGCAATACATTTCTAGAGGGGTAGAGATAACACTATTCTCAAGATATGACTTCATATTCAAGAGTAGCAATAACAGGATTTTCAAGACGGCTGCAGTGGCAGCCAGCAATAACAGGATTTTCAAGACGGCTGCAGTGGCAGCCAGCAATAACAGGATTTTCAAGACGGTTGCAGTGGCAGCAAACCTTAACCTCAAAATATGCACTATTTTCATTTAAGACCAAATGAACATTCAGGGGGAGTAGCGAAAACAATATTTTCAAGATGGACACTGTGGCGGACCAACTAGACACTGGGAAAATGTGTGTGTAGAGTTTCGTGACATCAGTCTTCTAAATAGTTTAGAATGAGTAATGATAATAAACCTTTGCTAAAGCACGGACGACGGATAACTATCTATCCCATAAGCTCTTCTGGTCTATGACCAATAGAGCTAAACGAGCTAGAAGAAGAAAAACTAATACGTGTCAAAATCGAGGAACTACGTTTAACAAAGCTGAATCAAACATTCAGATTTCATTCATTCCTGATCATTATTTTCTGCACTCTTGCAATATTCTTACTTTTCTCGAATAAAGCTTCATATTCCAGCTCTTCCACAGTGACGACTCTATAAAATGTGAAGTCCGGTTGACGATTTTAATAGAATACTCACTCGTCAACAGTGACGACTCTATAAAATGTGAAGTCCGGTTGACGATTTTAATAGAATACTCACTCGCTTCTACGCCATGTTAAGTTGTGATTACCTCCCGGCGACGTGCTCTGTGCTTAGGTTTTATCGTGGAGGAATGAAAGTAAAAACGAAATAAATGCGTACAAAATTTTGTCCGTCAAATATTACCATCTGTGAAATTTTATATATGAGCGACGATGAGTTTATTTATATTTGTTTTGAAAGTATCCTGTAATTAGTTAATCTGTTATATCTGTGGAGACAACAGGTTATCTGCGTTGACTTGAAGATCGTTATATTTTTGAAGCTCTTCAACAAACTGTTTCTATGTCATTTTTCGTTCAGATTACAAATGATTGGTGCTTACGGGAAAAGAGTCTAAAATGAATTAATAATAACGGAGTTGAGTTTGGTTCAAGAGTTGTTGTATGCCACCATAATGCGATTTATTTGTGACCCAAGGGTCAGGGGTCAAAAGATGTTCGCTCAATTTCTAAATGGTTTGTGTTGCTTTCTTCATCATTATACTTAGACAGTCTTGGTACGCTGCATCCATTTGTAGTATTGGTGAACACGAATGTTATTAGCCGATTACCAGTATCCTTGACCGTTCATCGATCCACGTTGTTTCAAATGACGAAAAGTTTATTAACAAAGAAGAATTTTATGACAATAACAGTTGCTACAACTCATCTGTATAGTTTTACAGCAACACGATATGTTTTCAAAAACTGAGATTTATTTAAATGCTAGGAAAAGTATGACATTTAATCTCATGTCAAATGCGGAAATTGTCAAGTGATCGAGTTAATAATGTTAACATCTAATGTTTCACAGTAGTTAACCATGATACATATTTGATAACGTAAGACAAGATTCATGTTGTTATTTTTTAATTTTGTGCAAATGAAAAATAATGTTCATGATATACCGTATTTTCACAGACTGAAAATTTTTCATTTGAAAAAGATAATTTTCGATAGATACATTTTAGAGACTGCATATCTACAGTGATTTAAATATGCGAAATGAAAAAGTTTGACTGGAGTTATTTTAGCAATCTCCCTCTTCGACCACCAACAATTTCAAAATTTCTTCAGCGCTACGAATATAGGCTACACGATATTTCAGAAAACATTTCCTGAACTTAGATATGCATCAGTCGAATCAACGTTGAGAGAGGTGAGTAAACACACATGACTGAAATGTAAACAGACATTAAAACGAGAACGAAAGATAAAAATTAAACTGGTATCAGAAATTAAACTACATAACCTAGACAATGCATGGGTAACCATTGCAAAAGGCGGCTTTACATCTTTACATACTTAAATATGTATAATTAATAATGATTATATTTTGATGTAGTGTACAAATGAAGTAAATAAAAACACGTTTTAAAGGTCACCTTGGTTGCTACTAAAGGTTTCTCTGCAATAATGTTGAGTTTCTCGTGTGTTAATTTTAAAAAAGAGGTAGAATATCTTATTTCTATCTATTGCTATGAATAAACAGAAACGTTTTGTTTCTTTGTTTAGATGATTTCTACATTACGTATCAAATTCAATAATTTATGAATGAATGATCGGAAAGAATAAAATTCTGTTTTGAGACAATAGATCAAAAGAACAATCTGTACAAGGTCAAAGAGACAAACCATGCACAGGCATGATATTAGACTGGAGTTCCTGAATATATCCAACTTCAGCTTCTAAAGTGAATCAGCCGGCAATCCCGATATTTGATCAGTCTTGACCCCCAAGATTCCCTACAACATCCAGTTAAGACATTATAGAATTACAAGAAGGAATCAATTAAGTTATATCCGTTTACGAAGAATTTGACAATAGAGGTGACACGATGATTAACAGACGAAAGGATACACTCTCTTTGTAGAAAATGAAAAACAAAAAACATCGATAAGCAAGGATGTTGCATACATATATACTTACGTATAAAATGCCTCAAATTTCTACAATATCTTGGAGCAACACAAGTTTGTTCCGTAAGATTTTAAACGATACAACCTTTATGGAGGAGTTACAGTGCTACATTTCTGTATTTCTAGTATTTCATCCTATCAGATGCCTTTCGATCATAAAACACACATATACAGGACTATCATGAGTTACATAATATTGCACAGCTTCCTTCAATTCAAATATAAACATATGAATATAATGATGCTTTCTGAATCTAAACTTATTTTCTGGTAATAATTTATTAATCTGATTAGGTTTTAACAGGAAGTGTTCTAAAATCTTTGAAATTAAGGTGTTAAGAGCGCCAGGTTTGCTTTTCACAATGGTAGTAAGCGTGAGGTCATAAAAAGCAGTCGGTATATATGCATGAATGATCATCAATTGAAAAGACAACGCATGAGGACATGAGGACTATTAGCATATGTGAAGTGTCAAGTCGTGAGAGACGCTGGACCACATGATTTATCCATATTCAGAGACTTGATAATTTGCATATTTTGACCTTGACTTGATAGGTCAACAGTCTCAAGTCTAATATCCTTCAGATTCATATAGTTATTGCACGTGTCGCATATCTCGTCAATCGAACTGAACAAAAGAACCTCGAAAATCTGGCTGCCACATAATAGCGATAGAAGTTTCACCTGATGCGCCATACATTATTAACTCTGTTAACCGATCGCAAAAATGACTGATAATCTCAATTTAACAAGACCAAGATAACTGCGTCATCACCAAGTGACTTATCATTCCGTTGGCAGATGCCAAGAGCATATTTACATCTTGTACACATAGATTACTGAACTCGACAAAATCTAGATTGCCAGCTATCACACCAGAGTAAAGACGTCTTGTGCTTTGTCACGTAGCCCAGACACATGCACATTCCATCTAGGTACAAGAGTGTAACTAATTCATAAATCCTTCAATAAAACTCAACACTACCGTATAAACGTCTTTCAAAAAATGCACAGTAACATCAATTTCCAGTTTGTATTTTTATATATCTGTGGGTAGATGCAATGTTCCCAATTTTTCAGCAGTAGTATCACAGTATACATACAGCTGTTTCTCGGAATCAGACAAAGGTGACCATCAAAAGTATTTTGACCCATACCTTCAAAAGTTGTATGCTTCATGCGCTTCATATTCACAACATTTAATTATAAATAAAGAGGTCTGCAATTAGATGCAAAAATTTGTGCAGAATACACATAGGCAAGATAGTTCTGTGACCTGGCATAGCGAGTATGTGGCACAGTGACCAGGGTATAGTATGATGTACATCGCTAATGTAAGTATAAACATCGGAATTACATATTTTGCATCAGATAAAACAAACTTACAGTGATTCACAAACTTGTTGCCAATGACAGAGTTTGACTACAAATCAGCATTCAAGTCATCCGATATATAAGCATTCACACAATCACTGTCATCTACTATAGCCATTCGGTATATCCTTGTATCTTTCCAATAAGAGTCGAATAACTTCGACTCCTTTTGTAGAGACACAGCGGTAATTGTCTTGATTCTTTCCAACTGGTACGTTTTTGGAAGATGAGTGTGACTTTTTTGGCGGATGATTGTCTAGCAAGCTGTGCGAAGAAAAGAATCTTATCAATTTGTACTTGTTGAAAATTACACTCAACCACGTTTCAAAAATCAATTCAATACTTGCAGTTTTAATTTTCCATGTTAGTCCTGCAACACTGAACAGAAAGTATTCAAGAAATAATACGGTTTCAATAACATGAAGTTATTGATTAAGTAACTTTTAGTGATAGCATGTTATCTAGTCAACGTGATTTTATGAAGTTACTAAAACATAATAACAACCACAGTCGTGATCGCAGTTAAGTATGGTCATTATTTACATCCGACGGTTTTGTAGCATACGAAGGCCGTGGACGTTCTGATTGCGACTACAGCGTGATTAGAATCCCTGTGATCGTTCGAAACAAAATCATAGCAAGTTATTATGAAACGTTTCTTCGAAATGATTATTGCCAATGAATCGAAAAAGGACCGCGATTACACCTTGATCGGGTAATGTATCAACCAGATGCAGAAAATTTTATATGCTGAGTATTCTGACTAGACTTGTTCTGAGCTATATGAAAATATAATTTTGTTGTTTCCATCCGTTTGACTGCGTATTTTCCTGCCTATTACTTCAAACAATCACAATAACTTTCTTATTCGATATTCAGTGTTGTTTGCTTTGACCAGATAGTCTATGAACCTACTGGTGTGATTCACATTTAAGGTATCCGGCCCGTTCCTTTCTGAGCACAATTCTCGTATTCGAAAGTGGGTTTCATGAACATTTTCTTGATGTTAATAATGCATACAATTATCTCTAAACCATGTCATAGATGTAAGTAAAGTAGAAACTCTTCTATGCCATTGAAAGAGAAATAACTGAAAAAGTCAAATGTAATTAATTATTATTATTATTCCAATTATTTAATTATCGTCCAGGCCAACTGGTGAAACTATCTGGTTGAAAGACATTTTAGAGATACTGTTCAATGACAACACACAGCAGTTGATGGATAGTAATATACAAGGGAACCCGTTTGTGGATATTACGTAGACAGGGGAACCCGTTCATAGATACTCTGATACAATGAAACCTGTTGATCAATAATGGCATACTACCCGCTTATAGTCTCCACCCCCATCCCCCAAAGATGCCAGTGAAACTGATTCGTTAATATAAAAAAATAGCGTTCAAAATAAAAATGAGGTTTCCATCATTAAGACCTAATCAGTACTTCATTTAACCGGGATTTCGAAAAAAACCTAGTTCGTTATGTATGGGCGCCACCATGCATAATTTATAACGATATTTTAGATATTACAATCAATCTGTTCTGTTGAAGAAAAATATTTATAAATAGGTCTCTAGAAATCCAATAATCCCATTTATCACACGAGATTTGGTAGCATGGATTTGATCTAAGGTAAACATTCAAATAATTACAAACGTAATACAGTATAAAATACATGTAAATTGGAGTTCTAAAACATGACAGCAGATTTTTCGCAGCTAATTTTTCCAAAATCAAATTTTACAGCGATAACTTTGGTTGTATGATTCCATAAAAAGCGATATGGTATGTTCCTTGAGGAAAGGAATCTTACGAGATATTAATGAAATATAATTAATTTGTTAATGAATTACTGTCTATTATTAAGCAATTAAAATAAAAGAAATGAACCCTATATTGTTCATTGCCTCCACATCATAATAAAATTAGTTTGAAAAATTTTTGGTGAAATGAAATAAATTTTCTTGCATAATTCAAGACTTTTTCTCTGCAACAGCGATAGTTTAATTTATGGTCGCTTGTGCAAAAATTCCAGAGAGAGAGAGAGAGAGAGAGAGAGAGAGAGAGATCACGTTAATTTTATAAACTTTTGGATTTTTGAAAAAGAAAATAAGGAAAGTATCTTCTTGTAAAACAGTTTCCACACAGGCGTCTAAAAAATTATAGCAAACAGATTTGAAGAGTTTTATATTAAAGTAGTCAAGCTTAATTCAGAGTGTATGTCATGCACGAATAGAATGACGTCAAAATTATTCTATCACGGAGTCAATGTGAGGCAAAATTAGAATGACGTCCAATTAAATTCAATCACGGAGTCAATATCAGGCAAAAATAGAATTACGCCCAAGTATTCAATCACCGAGTCAATGTCAGGCACAAATCTAATGACGTCCAAGTATTCAGTCACGGGGAGGAGTGAAACAAAGGAAACCCCTCAAACAATATTAAACTCAACATACAATCAAAGTTATTGTAAAATTTATGCATGATTTATAAGTTAAAGAATACCGATTTTGAAATTTTTCTTTTATGAATATAAATAGTTATTTGCACTGGCTTTCTTCTAGGATTCATTTCTACAAGACAAATGCAAATGCATTAAATTGTATTTCGATGGTATTCGGCATGCTTTCCACATATATATTTAAACAATACATATGAACACTCCATGTTTAATCGCCTTAATTAAAGGGAAAACTATTACTATTCTTCGGTCCTGTTTTATGAATCTAGTTTTGTCTGTTTTTGTAATCTTTGTAAGTTAAACACCGCATTTTCTCAAAACAGAATCTATTTACGCCAAGAACGAGAACGCAGTTGAGCAGATAAATTGGAATGGTATCATAGAGAACATTAAAGAACTCACGGTACTAATTCAGTAAACCTATGCGAACACCATGATATTAAAGATTCAATAACTTTAAAATTTCTGAGTGCTCATGATCAAATCTATATGTTTCAGTACATATGCATCCTGCATGACAGCTTCTTTGTAAAGAAAACCATATGAGCTGCGGCAGTTTCTGGATCTATGCGTGTTTGAAACATATGCTTTCAATTCCGCACCAAAGAGTCATGTGCCAATTTAATTTATGATGTTCCAAATTCAAGACTGTTAAAGATCTAAAATTCCATTAATAAAACAATTAATGACTCTGTATATTTTCAGTTACAATTAGAATAAGCTTTCAAAAAATTCTTTTAAAAAAAATCTAGCTTTCATTATCAACCAATCCTGGCCAGCCAAACGCATATATACTCTATTTTGTCTTCACTCAATTCCAGACTGGTTCTCATTTTTCCATAACTTTAGTACCGTGAGCCCTATATCCACCATTGAGTAGTTCAATGCATAAATAAACAATGCAGATAGATCTGTTCGTCACAGATTACATTAATGAATATTAAATGATATTGCATTCATATACACCAATTTAGCAATGGCAACATTTTAGCATTGTATTGATTGTCATGTATCAGTATCATAAAGAACGTTGAAGGATTTAGTTTACTGAAGTCATGAATCATAAATTCTTTCTTTGTCTTTGCATTAGTTTCTATCTTTAGTTGTACATAAATATTTTCCTTTCGTTACGTATCAGTTCGTTCAGTCTCTTTAGCTGACAACTTTGATTAATTCATTATTTGTAAAGGACGCTATTATTTGCTGTGGCCCGTCAGTATATTTTTTGTTTTTTTCTTTCATGAAATTTGATTAAGATTTTGTTTATGTTAAGAAACATGCAGTAAAAACCGGAAAATTTTTAATACATTTTCTTAAAAAGGAAAACCCTAAGTTGCCATTTTCATTGTCTGCTTATGTACATATGTTTTTGTTTGCCTTTGAGAGGAAAAGGAATAATTGGAAACCAGCCAACCTCTGGTTATTAGGATGAGACATGAACTAAAATAATGGTCTTAAAATTGGATTACCGATTATTGATTTATGAAGTTAGTGTTAATTTAATTGGAATATAAGCAACGAAATAAAAACATAAAGTTTCATTACATGACGGTATTCCACGAAATGATTATCTTTCTTCCTTGATTAAGTTTAGGCAAAGGAATCTACTTTCAGCATCTACTTCCCAATTTACCTTGATGCCTTATCCGTATGTGCGTAGAATAGTTTCCAAGTAAAAAAAAAGATTAGTCTTTAACAATCGGTGACGTATCAATTATTGTACATTTATAGTTTATTCAGTAATGTACAGATAAAAATGGCAAATTGCCTAACACGATCAAAGATGGCTAAATTCTGAGCTATATCTAGCTATGCACTCTATACAGGGAATATATTTTAATTGTAAGTGTAGCACTTACAGTAGCAGAAACGCATAGTTAGATGTAGTTATTTTAAGGTATTGTCAAAGACAAGAGAATCACGTGAGCAGTTACATGCGGTAGCATCATCGACTCCAGAATATATTCAGTCACGTGTGATGCTATGACAGTTGTAGACCTGATCCAAAACAATTGATGTGTCCACGTTCGGTATTATTAGACAAAATTCATGTTTACATAGTACTTGCATACACAATTCTATATAAAAAGTAAAAGGGACAATGTGTCGAATAGCATGGAAATAGGTGAATTTTATTTGAGAAGCGCATCGAAAACCATAAAAGTGAATAAACAAAATGCGAACTCATTCCTTGAATGTTCTGATGTTGTAATTAGCATACCTTTGGAAAGTGGTTTTTGAACTACATGCGCAAAAATAAATTAATTATATTCAGGATTTTGAATATGCAGAAAGATTCAAATGTGACATTGCTTGTGACAATTCTACAACAAACATTGGCATCCACATGAAGATTTCCAGACGCGGCGCGCAGACACTTTTCCTGGAGATTGTGGATTGGTGGAGGTGCACAGAATATGTATGTATGTATGTATGTAGGTATGTAGGTAGGTAGGTAGGTAGGTAGGTAGGTAGGTATGCATGCATGCATGCATGCATGTATGTATGTATGTATGTATGTATGTATGTATGTATGCATGCATGCATGAATGTATGTATATATGTATGTATGCATGCATGCCTGTATGTATGTATATATGTATGCATGTATGTGTGTGCATGTATGTATGCATGTCTTCAACAGAGATTACATCAGATTAATCAAATTCAGGATAAACAAGATCATGAAATAAACAGAAAGTGACAAAAATACAACAGTAGTACTGTGTCTGCTACCGTATTGACAAAACGAAATACCTCAATACCTGCAATCATCCAGATCTGTAGTCAGAGCTAACTAGCACTTGGCTTTCCATGGCACTGATCTTTTAACATTTGCTTAATAGGCATTATACATATCACAAGATTATGAGACACAGCATAGAACCGAGAACGTAAACAAGAGAAATACATCGTCAACTAACGAACTTACAAGATGAAATATATAAATACATACAATCATATAGTAATCTATAGGAGATATACACACACACACACATTATATATTGTTACGTATATGTAATTTAAATACTTGTGTGTTAGTTTTAATTTTTTTATTTTATTTTTGTTTCATTATATTTTATTGTAATGATTATTTTCACGGGATTTGATATTTAAAAAAAAATTCAGTCTTCTGTTGACTTGATTAGAAGGCAAAAGTATGACTTAAGAACTTTTGTTAGCTTACCTTGGTTCATAGTTTTTGTAAACATCGAGTGAAAACGGTTGGTTATTACCAAGGTCATGTTCAGCCTACATGATAGCTCTCATTTGTAAACAACTTTTTTATTGAATCTTTTAGTAAGATTCATTAAGTTCTTTCAAGGCGTACGTGTCTATCGGCTGTGCGCTTTTACTGCGTTCTTCCATCTAGGTGACCACGTGGGCCACCATGTGATCTAAAATTGAGGGTTTAATACTCATTCTCAGAGTTTTTTAATCAGTCGTATTTTTCACACCGATAGAGCTCAAGGTGTTTTATTGTTGATATCAGATTGTTTTGAAGCTCATCTATTTTTTAGGATTTAATAATTTATTCTCTAGAAAACTGCACAAGTGCTCTTTTTTAAAAAAGTTCTGGGAGAAAGATATTCAGTGCAAATTTAGTTTGGAATTCTGAACGGAAAGATTATAAACTGTGATTCAACGAGGAATTGTTGCCATCAGTACAAGGACCTCATCTGACGTCATCGAATTCCATATTGGCATTTCATGGAGATTCGAACCTGGATTCAATTAGAACTGTTTAGTGCTTGGACTTATATTTTCAATTCTAGGATTAATTTTTTAATTATATTCACAAACCGTAAGTCCTTTTTCATATTTTTACCTTGTTTTCTAGGGAAATCACTGTTTGTTAAAATTTACAAAGCTTGTTGACTTCACTCTTTTCTTTTGTTACATTTGTACGAGCCTACACGTAACAAGAGAAAATTGGGTTTCTCGTCCTTGGGATATATGAAATTTGTCTAAAATATTTCAGAAAATTCTTTTTTGAAATTTAAATTCCCTAGTTTTTAAATCCTAAGAACTATTTCATATTTTGTATGAAATCTTTAGTGAAAACAACAGGCTTTCATTCACAATGTCATTAAAAGTGGAGACTTAGTCCTGCTCATGAGCAGTTGGATAGTCTGAAAAAAGATGAATTGCTTGAACTTGACAGAAAATACGATCTTTCTGAAGCAAAATCTCCTTCAACGAAACAAGAAATTATGAACATTTTGATTCAGTGTTTGGTAGAGAAGAATGTTTTTGATAAAAGTGTTTTGGCTTTGGTCTGTAAGTCTGTATCAGTTATTGTTGTTGTAGGGCTTAACGCCATTTTTCAGCACACGATAGTCTATACTTGGCGGCCAGTATTAATGGTGGAGGAAGAAACCGGGAAATACCCGGAAAGAACCACTGACCCACGAGAAGATACTGGCAAGCTTTCTCACATATCCACATTG
>JAECUM010014122.1:0-75160 GCA_016617855.1 Megalonaias nervosa | reverse complement strand
AATCAATATTTCAGGTCAAGTAGAAAATAAAAATGATTTTGGACATGGTTAAGTCCAACATACAATGTTACATTACAACAGCATATAATGAAATAAAAAATAATAACATAAAAAACTAACCAACAATGCAAATTAAATATACAGAACAATAGTTTCTATTACTATCATGTTATATATTTTTTTCCTCTTTCAGAGTATGCCCACAGACTAGCAGTGGACAAAAGTATCATTAATATCAAGATTCCATGCCAGCCAATTGGCTATGGGGATGCAGTTCACTTTCTCAGGTAATGGAGACTTAATTTCAGGGTGAAGAGTGAACACTGAACTACGATTATAAACCTGGTGGACAAGCCTAATAAAGCTAGGGTGTGAGCTTATAGTTGGAAAAAGACATCTTTCATTATTATTTGCCAAACTTTTGTAAAAGAAGAGATGCATGCATGCCTGTTATGCAATTTGTTAAGTCTACATGTTATCCATGAGCATTAAAGGAAAAACACTATGCTATTTGTTATAGTCTACATGTTATCCATGAGCATTAAAGGAAAAACACTATGCTATTTGTTATAGTCAACATGTTATCCATGAGCATTAAAGGAAAAACACTATGCTATTTGTTATAGTCTACATGTTATCCATGAGCATTAAAGATAATACCATACAGTATGCTGAACTAATTACCTTATCAGAGTAAATTTGCACACACCATTATTTTTCTTGATGTGTATCAGAATGGAAAAGTATATGACAAGTAATTTTATAAATTATTATTTTGTCAGCTAGCATAAAAGAGAGAATGGTGATGAAGTAGACACATGTTGGAAACATTCTTTTTCAATCAGATGATTATAGGAACACTTGATCATGTTCATTGTAGCTGTTTATTGTTGGTTTTTTTTTTGACTTGGTTATCCTGTGTTATCAGATGATAAGCCCATACCTCTTCTTTCAAAATTTGACAGTTTACTAAGGATATCAACCCATCCAGTTTATGGTCAAATTTGTTAGTTCCCCGTCACCAATTATTTTATCATGGGATAAAGACTTACATACCTGATTATAAACAGCTGGTCTTTGTATTTTGCAAAACTTGTGTATTCAAATATCTTTAGTTAATGGATTCTTAGATTTTTTTTAGTTGAAAATTTCTAACATTTAAATTAGTGTTGACTTTTACAATAATTTATCATGTATAATGCACACACATTGTAAACAGCATATAAGTCTGATTTTCTGTAATCATTATCAGTTGATATTATCTGTTATTTGCAATGGAGCATGAAGCACTTGCTATTTGCAATGGAGCATAATGTACATGCTATTTGCAATGGAGCATCAGGCACTAGCTATTTACAGTTGAACATAAAGCATTAGCTATTTACAGTTGAGCACAAAGCACTTGCTATTTGCAGTTGTGCATAAAGCACTATCTATTTACAGTTGAGCATAAAGCACTTGCTGTTTGCAATTAAGTGCAGTGATACATGTTTAAACATAGTAAATAAATCGTTGTAAATTTCAGGGAACTGGGTGGCCCACCAGCTCCTGATACCTGGAAAGGAAAACTCAATATAACATACAGGATCGGTCCTGGATTCACCAATAAAACCAGGTAGTTTTGAGAATATTCAAAGGTTCCTTTTCACTTAGCACTCTACAGACAAGATTTTTATAAGCTCAGATAAACAGACTTCATAAATAACTCTTAAGTTATGCATACAGCATTTCAAAATTATATGTATCGACTGCTACTGCATAAAATGGGAGCAAGGCTCTTGAATTAATCAATTTCATTATGTCATTTCATGAAAAAAGCCAATTGACAAATTTCTGTTTAGGTTGGTCTCAAGTGTAATGCAGTATACATTTACAGATCTGTCATGTCCGAAATCTTTCATCCTAAAGTTTACCAGTCTTAAATTTCATTGGTGAAAATATTCTTTCCTCTTCCATTTTTTTCCAGTATTTGTTAGACCCATGTCTATCCATCATATCAAATCCCATCATATCACATCCATCACAAATTTTGTTTCTGCTCAAAATGCAGTTGAAGCATTGCATTAATTCAAGCCTGATTTGGTATAAGGCTTTACATTAGGAAGACCTTGTCAAAAGTTTAATTTCCTTCATTTTTGTGACCCTCATTTTTAGCCAAAGTACCTACCTTCAATTGCTACAACAAAAATAAAAAGATTTGAATCTTATTCATATCAACATGCTTTAGTTTTTTCATCTGCTGTAAATTTTACTTGCCTATAGGTAATGGTTGTACATTAGTGTCATTAGGTATTGGTTGTACCTTAGTGTCATTTGTGTTGCAGGAAGGTGAAATTGACGGTGAACAATTACCTGAAGGTTGTAACAGTGGAAAATATTATTGGAATTATAAAGGGAAAGGTTGAACCAGGTATTTCAGGATAACTGACCATTGTGTACTTAACTTTTTTAAATCTTTAGTAATGGTATCTCAAAGTATTCTCTCATTGCTACCAAATATTTCATTTTGATTTTGAAAAGGGTTGAAACACGTGTATATAAACACATCACCATCACTAAAACAATCAGAACAATTACATGGAATAGTGAGACTGATGTTTGGACATAGACATGTTTAATACATGTTCTGATGTCTGGACATGTACATGCTTTGTACTTGATCTGTTATCTGTACACTCACATACTTCATACCTATTGTAATGTCTGGATATAGACATACTTCATACTTATTCAAAATTCTGCACATAGTCATACTTGGTACTTACTCTAATGTCAGGAATAGTCATACTTGATACTTCCTCTAATGTCAGGAATAGTCATACTTGATACTTCCTCAAATGTCAGGAATAGTCATACGTGGTACTTACTCTAATGTCAGGAATAGTCATACTTGATACTTATTCTAATGTCAGGAATAGTCATACTTGATACTTCCTCTAATGTCAGGAATAGTCATACTTGGTACTTCCTCTAATGTCAGGAATAGTCATACTTGGTACTTCCTCTTATGTCAGGAATAGTCATACTTGATACTTCCTCTAATGTCAGAAATAGTCATACTTGATACTTCCTCTAATGTCAGGAATAGTCATACTTGATACTTCCTCTAATGTCAGGAATAGTCATACTTGATACTTCCTCTAATGTCAGGAATAGTCATACTTGATACTTACTCTACTGTCAGGAATAGTCATACTTGAAACTTACTCTACTGTCAGAAATAGTCATACTTGGTACTTACTCTACTGTCAGGAATAGTCATACTTGGTACTTCCTCTAATGTCAGGAATAGTCATACTTGGTACTTCCTCTAATGTCAGGAATAGTCATACTTGAAACTTACTCTAATGTCAGGAATAGTCATACTTGAAACTTACACTAATGTCAGGAATAGTCATACTTGATACTTCCTCTAATGTCAGGAATAGTCATAATTGGTACTTCCTCTAATGTCAGGAATAGTCATACTTGGTACTTCCTCTAATGTCAGGAATAGTCATACTTGGTACTTCCTCTAATGTCAGGAATAGTCATACTTGATACTTACTCTACTGTCAGGAATAGTCATACTTGATACTTACTCTACTGTCAGGAATAGTCATACTTGGTACTTCCTCTAATGTCAGGAATAGTCATACTTGATACGTGTTCTGATGTCAGGAATAGTCATACTTGATACTTACTCTAATGTCAGGAATAGTCATACTTGGTACTTACTCTAATGTCAGGAATAGTCATACTTGATACTTACTCTAATGTCAGGAATAGTCATACTTGGTACTTACCCTAATGTCAGGAATAGTCACACTTGATACTTACTCTAAAGTCAGGAATAGTCATACTTTTTACTTCCTCTAATGTCAGGAATAGTCATACTTGATACTTACTCTACTGTCAGGAATAGTCATACTTGGTACTTACTCTAATGTCAGGAATAGTCATACTTGATACGTGTTCTGATGTCAGGAATAGTCATACTTGATACTTCCTCTAATGTCAGGAATAGTCATACTTGATACTTCCTCTAATGTCAGGAATAGTCATACTTGGTACTTACTCTAATGTCAGGAATAGTCATACTTGGTACTTACTCTAATGTCAGGAATAGTCATACTTGGTACTTATTCTAATGTCAGGAATAGTCATACTTGGTACTTACTCTAATGTCAGGAATAGTCATACTTGATACTTACTCTAATGTCAGGAATAGTCATACTTGATACTTCCTCTAATGTCAGGAATAGTCATACTTGATACTTACTTTAATGTCAGGAATAGTCATGCTTGATACTTACTCTAATGTCAGGAATAGTCATACTTGGTACTTACTCTAATGTCAGGAATAGTCATACTTGATACTTCCTCTCATGTCAGGAATAGTCATACTTGATACTTGTTCTAATGTATGGAATAGACATGCTTGGTACTTGTATGATGTCTTGACATAGACCAACTTGATACTTGTCCCTATGTCTTGATTTAGACCTAATTGATACTTGTCCTGATGTCTTGACATAGACCTACTTGATACTTGTCCTGACGGCTTGACATTTACCAACTTAATACTTGTTCTAATG
Source organism: Megalonaias nervosa (assembly GCA_016617855.1). Classification (NCBI taxonomy): domain Eukaryota; kingdom Metazoa; phylum Mollusca; class Bivalvia; order Unionida; family Unionidae; genus Megalonaias; species Megalonaias nervosa. The sequence continues at coordinate 70,583 of JAECUM010014122.1, read as the reverse complement.
TATGGACACAGACCTACTTGATACTTGTTCTAATGTATGAACATAGGCCTACTTGGTACTTGTTTTAACATTTTGGACATGCTTGTTCTAGCAGCTGGACATGGACATATTTGAAACTTCTTCCAACTGAAGCATACTTGATGCTTTTTCTGATGTCTGGATATAGACCTACTTGATTCTCATTGTAACATCTGGATATAGTTCAGCTGGATAATTATTCTAATGTCTGGACATAATCCAGCTTAATGCTTGTTCTGGCATCTGAATAAAGTCTCACTATTTTCTTGTTATGGTTTCTGTGCATATACCCATTTGATACTTGTTCTAACATATGGATATAGACAAACTTAATACTTGTTCTTACATATGGATATAGACATACTTAATACTTGTTGTAATCTCTGGACTTAAGAGATACTGATAGTTGTTTTAATCTCCAGACTTAGACATGCTTGATAGTTGTTCTAATCTCTGGACATCTGGGCACACTTAATTTGTTATATATTAGAGCTAGATTTTATATAAAACAGAACAACCTGGAGCATATTAATCATTGAATTTGAAAATGAAGTGAAAAGTTGCTGAAGAATTATCTTGGTAAGATTCAGTTTTGTTGAATAATCATCAAGCAATTTTGATGAGTTATTTTATCAAACTTAAAATGTCATTCTTCTATTTATTGACTAAATAGATTTAAAACTGTAATTATTTTCATTGTTATCCAGACAGGTATGTGTTGCTAGGTAACCACCATGATGCCTGGGTCTTTGGAGCAATAGATCCACTATCAGGGACAGCAGCTCTCACTGAAATTACGCGGGTAATGGGAAACATGAAACAGTCAGGTAAGTTGAATATCTATTGAATAGTATCTAACAATGAATTCATGGTACAGGTAGTCATCCTCAGTCCTGTTTGAGGTACAGGTAGTCATCCTCAGTCCTGTACATGGTACTAATATTCATCCTTAGTCCTTTTCCTGGTACAGGTAGTCATCCTCAATCTTGATCATAGTACAGGTGGTCATCCTCAGTCTTGTATGAGGTACAGGCAGTCATTCTTAGTCCTGTACATGGTACAGGTAGTCATCCTTAGTCCTTTTCATGGTACATATAGTCATCCTCAGTCCTGTTCATGTTACAGGTGGTCATCCTCAGTCCTGTTCATGGTACAGGTGGTCATCCTCAGTCCTGTTCATGGTACAGGTAGCCATTCTCAGTCCTGTTTGAGGTACAGGTAGTCATCCTCAGTCCTGTACATGGTACAGGTAGTCATTCTCAGTGCTTTTCCTGGTACAGGTAATCATCTTTAGTCCTTTTCATGGTACAGATAGTCATCCTCAGTCCTGTTCATGGTACAGGTAGTCGTCCTTAGTCCTGTTCATGGTAAAGGTGGTCATCCTCAGTCCTGTTCATGGTACAGGTAGTCATCCTCAGTCCTGTTCATAGTACAGGTAGCTATCCTCAGTCCTGTTCATGGTACAGGTGGTCATCCTCAGTCCTGTTCATGGTACAGGTGGTCATCCTCAGTCCTGTACATGGTACAGGCAGTCATCCTCAGTCCTATTCATGACATTAGAAATACCTGAACAATATCTGACATTAAGCATTAAAGCATTTGACATAGCAACACATTACATGGTTACAACAAAACCCATGTGTTGTCCAAGTATAGAGACATAACTTTTGATTTCAGCATCTATAACAGGGCATTCACTGTGTGTTTACGCACACACAAAAAAACCACCTTTGGAAATAGTACCGTGTTTAAACTTTGTTTGGCTTTTTTTGTAGAAAGATTGGATCCAATTGCTTTGGCAATCAGTAACATCCTTGTGTTGTTCTGCTATAAAACTCTGTCCCCGACCAAACCAAAGTTTGGATTAGATTTTATTAATCCCGAAATAAGGGACAGTAGATCAAGTATAAGGTGAGTGAAATAACTTACATTCAGCATGATTTATATTGTCTAATATTCAGAAATCATAATCCTAAACATCATTTATTATAATTTTTTTGGCATTGATAACTGTAGAACAAAGTCAGATGAACACAATTTGTGATGAAAATGTATTTATTAAATCATGTATCAGTGATATTGTACAATTAGAGTAATTGTAGCCCACTTCCCTAACATTTTTGCAAATGTCACTGCCCCTGTAAGAAAGAAAAAATGAGAAATCTTTGAGATGTGTCATAGAGACAAGTTGCACCCCATATTTTTCTTCAGATAGTTCAGTGACAAAAAGTGCAACTTGTCTACAATTATATACCACACACTGCTTATGTCATCAGCATTGTGCACTTATTATGATGAGCTTCAACTATGTGGAATTTATGCAAATGAAGACTTTTAGGCCCTCAGTGTCAGATACAGTATTTCATGCAAATGATGACTTTTAGGCCCTCAGTGTCAGATACAGTATTTCATGCAAATGAAGACTTTTAGGCCCTCAGTGTCAGATACAGTATTTCATGCAAATGAAGACTTTTAGGCCCTCAGTGTCAGATACAGTATTTCATGCAAATGAAGACTTTTAGGCCCACAGTGTCAGATACAGTATTTTATGCAAATAAGGACTTTTAGGCAACAGTGTTAGATACTGTATTTTATGTAAATGAGGACTTATAAGCCCACAGTTTCAGATATAGTGTTTTGTACAAATGATGACTTTTAGGCCCACAGTGTCAGATACAGTATTTTACACAAATGAGGACTTTGAAGTCCACAGTGTCAGATATAGTATTTTATGTGTCTGCTTGTATTCCGGTTGATGCTTTATCTGTAATGTATGTTTTGTATAGATACATGATATTTGTTTCACCCATACGGATAAAACTTTTTGGAGAATTTCATAGTGAGAACTAAGTTGAGGGCACTAGCTCTGTACATGTACGTTAATTTTCTTTGTTAAGGATTTGCTTTTAGTTCAGGTATTTTTTTTTCCATTCTGTATAAATACTGTTATACCTGGAATCATGAAACATGGTATGGGGATGCATCTTGATGGGTTCTACATCAGCATCATCATAATAGATCACTGTGACCCATATTTCATCATTCGCTGAGTTAAATTTTGTGTTTTAAGTTTATTTTTTCTTCTGTTGATGTGTTCATGGTCTAATCATTAAATGTCTGCATGTCTGTATGTACTGTGACTTATATATCACATTTTACTAGCTTTGGTTAAGTTTTGGCATTTTGCTCATGATCAAATAGGTTTTGAGGACCATATATATATATACTCCTGATACATTAAAAATACCATTTTTTTTTTAAATATTGGCACAAAGCAAAACAATATACTCATGGTATAGGTATATCAAATTGTGATTTTCCTTGGTGTATGAATAGGCATAGTGATCATGTTACTACCGTGTATGAATAGGCATAGTGATCATGTTACTACCATGTATGAATAGGCATAGTGATCATGTTACTACCCATGGTGTGTGAATAGGCATAGTAATCATATTACTACCTATGGTGTGTGAATAGGCATAGTGATCATGCTACTACCCATGGTATGTGAATAGGCATAGTGATCATGTTACTACCCATGGTGTTTGAATAGGCATAGTAATCATGTTACTACCCATGGTGTGTGAATAGGCATAGTGATCATGTTACTACCCATGGTATGTGAATAGGCATAGTGATCATATTACTACCCATGGTGTATGAATAGGCATAGTGATCATGTTACTACCCATGGTATGTGAATAGGCATAGTGATCATACTACTACCCATGGTGTATGAATAGGCATAATGATCATGTTACTACCCATGGTATGTGAATAGGCATAGTGATCATGTTACTACCCATGGTATGTGAAAAGGCATAGTGATCATGTTACTACCCATGGTGTATGAATAGGCATAGTGATCATGTTACTACCCACGGTGTATGAATAGCCATAATGATCATGTTACTACCCATGGTATGTGAATAGGCATAGTGATCATGTTACTACCCATGGGGTATGAACAGGCATAATGATCATGTTACTACCCATGGTGTATGAAAAGGCATAGTGATCATGTTACTACCCATGGTGTATGAATAGGCATAATGATTATGTTTTCATACTGTACTCTCAACACTTGGTTTTGGATTTAAATCAGAATTGTTTTTAAATAAATAAAACCTTAAATACTGAGTCCAAGAAAGGTATGTTATTGAGCTCCACCCTATGTTGTTTGCTGTCATTTGTCTCAACACTGCCGTTTCTGGCCTCTCTTTCTCTTGCAATAAATAGGCAAATATTCTGTTCAACTCTGGGGAAAAAAAAGCCAATCGGGAAAGGAGCAGGACGATGAAGGAACTTTGTCTACTAAAGTGAGTTAATTTAGGAGTTTGCTTGACATATGACTGAAAAAATTGTACATGAAATTGATCATTGTGTCCATATTTGAAACTGTCAGATTCATACACAGTGAGCCTGATAATATATTGAAATTTACAGAAAGCAAGCATTCACAAGAAAGACACTCTATGATGTAATGCTTGTGACTGAATTTTTGAAATTAAAAAAAATTATTTCAGAAGCGTACATGCAATTGCCCCATAAACACTGGTTTTATATTCATTGTTAGGAAATATAAGGGATCTGAGTTTGAGATCAGTAACTTAAGAAGTATGATCAGTTTGGTTGATTGTCACCTAAAAATATATATGCAAGAATTTCATCAGTGGTAATAACACAAATTTTACTTTAACCAGAGAAGTCCGTAAAGCAAGGAAAGAGATTTAAAATTTAAAGCTAAGGAAATAAACCCCATCACAGTCAGCCAATCACAGATGAATAAATAAATGTGCTATATCACACGAAAACTGATGGGGATGGAAGCACCTGAAGCCATGCTAACACAATGTGGTTTATCAATTTTCTGAAGTTTGGTTTGAGGGAAGTGACTTAACATTGTAACTTGAAATGGGTGTGGGGGATGTTGTATTAAAAATAAGATGTGAATGACCAGGAATACCTTGATTTCAATGAAATGCAGACCAAGACGAGAACAGGAGACAGTGTGAAAGACATGAGGTCCTTAATCCTAACATGCATTAAAACAAAGACAACCATGAGAAAGACCCAGTTACTATCTACAAAATGTATGATGAGCAAAAGACCAGTATAATTTTGTAAACCAGAAAATCCTTCCTCTGTTTCACCCAGTCACAGCTACAAACCCAAAATGGTTTAGAAAACAAGTTGCCAGAATAAGGAAAATGGGATGCATGATGAAAAGACTAAAAGAAAAAAGCAAATATGATAGATGAAATTGACACATACCAGTAGCAGGAACTATCAAACTCAGTTAGTAATTACTCTATTATCAGTGGCAAACAGCAGAAATAGTCCAGTTACCGGAGCAAAACCATTAACCCATTAGCTCCAATGTCAACCCTAAACCCTGCAAAAAATAGATTTCAAACTGCACTGTATCAGACTGTCATAATATGTTATGTTCCCAAATATGTTATATACACCACAATCTTATCATCAGGAACCTATTGTAAGGATCAAACACCACCATACAGCATATGTTTGTTTTGAACCTCCTGAAAACAGCATAAATGAGATTTCTAACTGGGTAAACTTTTTTCAGCAGTCAACTTCACATTCCAGAACGCTACAGTCAGAATAAAGGAGAAATTATAGAAAGTGACAATGATCGTCAGTAGGACGAGCAAAAGATGGATACTGGTAGTTGTGACATGATTGAACTGTAATTAGGGTTAAATTTTTTATTACTACTTCTTCCCTCATTATTTTGAGCTCTCTTCCTGAATAGACATGTAATGTAACTGAATGCAAATGGCCATACTGTTGCTGTTCATGATGTGGAACACTGCAAGTTCAGTGTTTGAATTTGCATAGTTAAATCATTTTCAGTTTTAAATGTTAGATACATGTGTTCATTTCAGTTATTAAATACAGAAAGAAACCTATTAATATGACTGAAGTTTGAATTAAATTATGAGTCTTTAATGAAGTTCTTATTGGGCATACATGTATGAAAGTTGGTGAGAGCTCATTCCTTTCACATTGCACAATGTATGACATCAGTTTTATCTGCCTATAAAATGTAAAATACACTTGAATTATATGTGGTATAAATATATGTAACGTGGCAACTCTTTTGCAATGAAGTCCAAAAATGCAGACTGTAGTATAAGCAAGCGCTCAAGTTATTGAGGTACCTCTGAAAATTTAAGAAAGGCCAGCTGGACATTGAGAGGCCAGGGCATGGGGGGGGGTGCTGTTATGTGGTTTAATAATCATGTTAAATTTTGTTTTGGGAACAGTTGTCATTGAAATGATTTTTGTAATACTTTCAATAATGAAGTTGTTTTCTTTACTGTACAAATTGACACCATTGTTTGTTTAGAAAATACCTGGCCACTGACTGTAGAAAGAAGACTTGTAAGTCTGATTAGACTGAACTAAAGTGTAATACTGACTAAAACAAAGAATACAGCAATGTATTACTCAAATACCTAAAAATGCAATTCAGTCTATTTCTTCTCGTTGGCAGGGACTCATTTCTTAAGAGAAATCATTGCTAATGCATACATTAACATTGCAAAACAAAATGGTCAATAACACCCAAACTCTTAAGGTTGTTATCAGTGCAGTATATGGGTTTAAATAATGAAGATAATATATAAATATCACCAACAAAACTTTACATAAGTCAATCATATCTAGTTCTATCAAAAATCTTTTTAACTAAACTGTCAACCATGTGACTTGTATTAAATTATTGTTACTGGTGTGAGACCTTGATACTAATGTTTGTGATAGCACCAACTTACCACTTGCAGTCATGATTCCCACTATAATAGCACCAACTTACCACTTGCAGTCATGATTCCCACCATAACAGGACCCACTTACCCCATGCAGTCATGATTCCCACCATAAGAGGACCCACTTACCACTTGCAGTCATGATTCCCACCATAACAGGACCAGCTTACCACTTGCAGTCATGATTCCCACCATAATAGGACCAACTTACCACATGCAGTCATGATTCCCACCGTAAAGTGACCAACTTACCACATGCAGTCATGATTCCAGCCATAATGTGACCAACTTACCACATGCAGTCGTGATTCCCACCATATTAGGACCAATTTACCACATGCAGTCATGATTCCCACCATAATAGCACCAATGTACCACAGGCAGTTGTGATTCCCACCATAATAGGAAATTGCAGGAATACTCACATCTCAATCATCTGATAATAACTAGGAAACTAAGCTGTATCTACTTTTTCTAATGACCTATAAATGTTGGGACAGGAAATTATAGCAATTTGCTTTATGTAGTAGAAGCTTCAACATTTTTATCTACTAATTGATCAGTGTATTTTATAAATTGTGACAACACAACAAAATGCTTTGTGGATGTTAAGTGACTATCATCAGTGAATTATTACATGGAAATGTTACAAGTTAATATAATTTATTTTAAAAGTCAATAAATTTATTTCATTCTCCACTGTTTTCTTCTTTCTACCTAATTCAGATGTGTATAATTTGATCGGACGAGGACAAGAATTGAGCATTAGCAGGCTGCTGCATGCATTTATAATAGTAACCTCTCCCTTTTGACTCTAGCTAATTGTTTGTTTATTTATTACTGCATTAGAATTTTGTATCATTGCACCATTAATGATGTTTTTATTTTACCTTTGAAATGTAAATACCTAAGTCTTTAAAATGTGATTCCAGTTTGACAACATTTGAATAACAGTAGTGTTTGGTTCAACGCTTGCGTTTAGTGAGCATATTTACATAACGGCATCACTGCGTGTACATTGAAGGCTTTAACTTGCGCTGAATGAAGTATATCTCTTGGATTCAAATCATTGGCACCACTACACTAAACTTAAATAATATCTCCAAAATACAACTAAGAAGTTTCAGAAATAATGCTTCGAAACAATTGTAATATCATAAAAACATGTTTGTTGTTTGCTTTGATGTAAGCAACCTTAAATAAGTATGGTTTACACAACTATAGTAAGAGTGCTAATATTATGGAGTTAAAGGCAATTAAGAGACATAATTCCTTACCCACCCAAGCCAGATTCAGGGTTTAAACGATTAACTGGCCTGGATTGCTGTCGGAAAACATAAGACAAATCCGCAGATCATAAATGGAGACACTGAAACAACTCGTGAGTATGTGGATCAAAGTAAATGTTGGCTGAAATGTAATCTGGAAGAATGCAATTTGATAAAAACTATAAATCAAAATCTGCATCTAATATTTTTTTTGTATAAACAAGGATATAAGTGATGTAAAGCATGACATGCTCTGTGTATGTACTGACTATATTATAGTACAGCCTAGTTTTCCAGGTAAAGTCAAACTGGTCTATGAATGATGAGGTCTTTATTTGGTGTTACTTAATTTCTTGTTGGAGAAATCAGAAAATGTGCATATGCCAAGTAATGACAAAATTCATAGTAGTTCATAACAGTCTATTGACGTGGTTATTGAAAGAGCTGGTCACTGCTGTGTGATGTATTGATCTTGACAGTTTTGTCAGCAAGTGTTGGGAGACTGAAAATATTGTATTTTTACATGCATACAAGTCTTGGGACATGGAAAAAGAATAATTATTTTTCATGTCCCAAGATTTACAGACAAAATGGTATGCACTGACTTTGGCATTAGTGTGCATCGTGACCTTGTACAGTGCAACTTGGTTGTCCATTTCATACTCTGACTTTCATCAATTTCACTTAATATAGAAATGTTTGACTGGAAAATACCAATATATATATAAATCAGTTTATATTTAAATTGAAGTGCGATTCCACAGGAACAAAGAATCATTCTTACCTACAGGAGAATGAAAAGTTGGGAATACTGACTTGCATGACAATTATCGTTAATTTAATGTCAGAAGCATTAATCTCATCAGTGCCTTGAGGGGCCTTAACTCGAGTGTATCGTGTGATATTGATTTATTTTATATTAAATATATAGAAGATGCATAATAGATAGAAAGAAAAGAAAAATGAGGGTTTTCTGTAAACAGTAAGTTGTCACAGAAGACTTTGCTGTCTGCTGGCCTCTACCACTGTCTCTTGTTTATTCTGACCACAGCAACAGATCTAGTTCCCTAAGAAAGACTTCATGTGAGGTCTCTCCAGTTTCTGCTGTTAGCAAACTGGAGACCTCACTGGGACCCATTGTCAGCTCTGATTCTCGTAGGATCCAGATTTTGTCACCTTCTGAGTTGATAGCTAAATCAGGACAGGTTTCTGGCCAGAATTCTTTGCTCTTTCCTGTGTACCAGTGCTTTAGATTTTGGTTGGGGTGTTCACCAAGAGGGCCAGTCTACTAGCAGTACAAGAGATCATCAATCATGTGAGATACTTTCTACAGTTGCCGCAGACTCATTGGTTGTGTCATATCCTTGACATCAAGGGGATACTGACATGCTCCTATTTGCTTGGAAGTGTGGAACCTCTGCAGATAGACAACTTTAGAAGTTATTACTTTGAGAATCTGCCTTATTCCAGACAAGAGAAATATCCTGGTTGACAGCCTGTCCTGACAGGGATGGGCCATCCCCACAGAATGATCTCTGCATCTGTCAGTAGCAGTGACAGTGGATGCCTTTAGGCTGAAGTTAGACTAACTGTATGCCTACACCTTTCTGCATTCAGAATAATCCCTCAAGTTATTCACAGTGTCAGGACTTTTGCATCATGGCTCATCCCGATAGCCCCTCAGTGACTCCAATGGTCTTGGTTGAGTGATCTCTTCAACATCTTTGTAGACACTTCAGGGAGATGCCGTTGAGTAGGATTCTATTGTCAAAGCACAGAGTGTGAGGCTTATACAAAATAATCATTGAGCCTTGATCACTTTTGAGCAATGTTGCAGACTGCATCACCTGTGCTAGAAGGCTTTTGACCTTCAAGGTTTATGTTGCCAAGGGGAGGATTTCATGCCTTTACTATGAAAGGGGGTTGCCTATGAGTCAGTGGCATCTATGATTTAGTCTCCCTTCTGTGCTTTCTGGCCAAGAGTCAGCTACCATCAGTACCCCCTGAAGCAACTGTTATCCCTAGTCTGTCACATTCTGATGGCTGGTATCATCATGAAGTGGATTATTCAACTGAGTGCTAATAGAGATCTATCCTTCTTGAGAATCAAAGCTGGTAAAGTTAAGGCTATTTTTGCATCATGCATCTTTCTTAAGCATTCTTCTTTGATGATTTAATGAAAGCTGCTTTCTGGCAGTTTCACTCCACCTTTTCTTCATTCATTTGATGATGAAGCAGAGCATGTACGCATTAGGCCTGTTTATCTTGTCCAAAGCAAGTTATCACACCATCCTTGTCTGCAGCAATCACCCTACTGACAGCAGATGGTATGTTCACTCTGACAAATATTGGACCATCCATCTCCTCTTGGCTGGAAAATTCACCAATGTTAGAAATACAGGTATTGGTTTGGTTTTGTCAGCTTAACTTCATTTTTCAGCACATGGGGCCAGTATATATGATGGAGGAAGAACCCAGAAAAACCCTGGGAAGAGCTACTGCCCCACAAGAAGTTACTGGTAAGCGTTCTCACATACCCACATTGGCTGAGCTCTTGTTGAAAATATTTTTATCTCTGTTCATGAATGCAATGTTATATCAACATGGCATTTTCACTGAAACACTATTTATGTTGTCTTGATGGTCCTGAATGACAGTGGTACCAGTCTGACATCTAGTATAGAGGTCTTCTTGAAAATTTTGTTCTTGTGACTACTCCTTAGGATGGCCATATGAACATAGGTTGCATAAAAGACTCATTATGATGTCTGGTTGGTCCTAAATGTGACATCGAGTTTGGCTGCTATGGTGGCGTTCTTCTGGATCGATTTATGACTACTCCTCCCGAATGGATGGTTTTTCTAACTGGGGTTTTTTGCTAAAAGACTTCTTATGATGTCTAGTTGGTTCAAAACATAATGATTTAGCCAAACATAGCATGTGGGTATATCTTAACATTGTCCTTGACAAGATCAGTGATTTCTTGACATTGTCCTTGACAAGGTCAAAGATTTCTTGACATTGTCCTTGACAAGGTCAGTGATTTCTTGAAATTGTCTGGAACAAGTTCAGTGATCTTTTATCCATGGTGTGAGTTTCAACACTGAAGCCATGACAAAAAATTTTGTCCTGCGGTTTACTTGGAAACATATTAACTCAGATAAGTAAGAAAATTGTTTTGTTACCAAATTTAGTATGTTGGAGTTTCTCAAGAATTTCAGAGACACATTCAGTTCTTATTGTTAAAAATAATAAATTAAAGAGAAGAAACTATCTTGGATTTCTGGAAATTATTTTAGCTAGTAGAGATAAGTTCCTTTGAGGGACTCGTGTTTGAGCATGTTTTAGCATGTGTTTATTTATCTCAACTGTGCTTTTATTTAATGATAAAAATTTTAAACTACTGCAGATATTCGACCTCAGAGAACAATTGTGTTTTGTACTTGGGGTGGAGAGGAGGTTGGATTGATTGGATCAACAGAATGGGTTGAGGTCAGTTATTAGTCAAGTTGTATGTATCTTTGTCTGTTTGTCTGTCTCTGCCTGTCTGTCTGCCACTGGTTGTGCCATTTGGTACAGCTTCTGTCAGTATCTGTTCTGTTAAGTGCAACATGTTTTATATTTAAAATTGAACTGTACATGCATCAATAGATAGTGATGCTATCAGTTCTACTATGAGTCTTTATTATACAGAGTAAAGATATTGGGGTTTCCACACTAAACATGAGTGGACAAAAAAAACAATCCTTCACCATATATCCACCCTCCTTGGGGTAAAAATCATCAGTTTTATCATGCAAACTCCCATCAGTACTCTCCATATTAAAAACCTTTCTTTATACACAAGAAACCATGAAAAAGCCAGTTCATTGGATTCTGAGACAACATATCGAGTGACAACTCAATGAGTGTGACACTTTGTTAAATGAAAAACTCACCAATAGTGCCTTATGCCCCAAGGCAAATTCACCAATACAGTCTTATACCCATGGACAAATTCACAACCTATAAGTCGATACTTTTTGACAAGAAAGTCTGTGATTCATATTATACTCCGAATTGACTTATATGTGGATTATATCATTCAAATTGCTTTATTTTATGTCATGTAATTTTTCATTTTGTTATGTATATGTAATTTAATTGTTTGTTTGTTAGTTTTAAATTTTATAATTCCATTACATGCTATTGTAATGTAACTTTGTTTACTGGATTTGATATTGTCCCGAATTGAGTTTAGTTCTGTTTGACCTGACTGATATTTTTTTTTTATTTCATTCATAAACAACTAATAATAGAAATGTTGTATCTCGTTGCTGACCTCATTTCAAAATCAATGACAGTTTTGGTAAGCAACTTTTTTTTATTATTTTTTTTAAATCTTTCTCAGAGTAAGAATCATTTAAGTTGAGTCAAAGTCATACCTGGACTACATGACAAGCAGAATACAAACTTCTATTTTTTTCCAGAAGAATGAATTTTTGACCCTCATCGGGAAATCTGTTTTGTGTCTTAATTAGTATATAACTGTTGTTTTGATAAAGGTATATTCAGTTGGGCTCCAAACATTTGACACGTTAAGTTGTATTATGTTGTGACCAGTTTGGGTTGAATTTTTATTTTCTTCAAATTACTGAATTCAAAGGATTCTTTTCCCTGGAAATACATAAGTGCTCCGACAAAATTCTTGGATAAAGATATTTATTGGAATTTATACTGAATTCAAAACTGGAATAATATTTTCTGTGATTCAACAAGAGACTGTCGACACAGCAGCACTTCAGTGACCACAACAGAGTCATCGCCTTCCATTTCGGATTTCATCGGGACTTGAACTCAGTTTCATTCAGGACTTTTTATTTACTGGGACTTCTGTTTTTAATTCTTGGGTTATTTTTGGACTTAATTCCTAAAACCGTACGTTCTTTTTCTCACTTTTTCACTTTATATTCTAGGGAAACAAATTATTTGTTAAATTTTAGAAAGCTTGTTGTTTTCACTCTTTTCTGTTACTTATTTCAAGAGCAAAGACTTGTAACAATATGCAAAAACAAATTTATATTTGTTTTTCAAAGTACAAAAAATAATGTATACAAATATCATTTTGAGGAAGCAATCGTGTATGAAAAATATAAGAACTGACATTGAGAAGGATTTTAAAATATTTACATGATCATCAGTATGAAATGTAATTTGCTAAAGCAGCATGCACTAGTAATATAATTATTCATAAAACCAGAAGTTTCTAGTGAAATAGACAAAGCCAAGGTATGATCTGGCCTCATCTTGTACTCCACATTGACTTGTATTGGATAAATGATGAAAGATTTACAAAATTAGTGAATTCTGCTGATATTCTGCATCAACTTATGGGCCAGCAAATACAGTAAATCCCTATGCCCAAAGACAAACTCATCAATATAACACCTTGTTGAATAAGAAGCTTGCTTTGAAAATCATATGGAATAATAAAAATAAATGATTTTGTCATTTTAGAGTTAAAACAAGCATGGGAACCCTCCAGAATTGCTGCTTATTTTAAATTTGGTTGGATATAATGGTAATACTGCAATTTTGGAGAAAAAAAATCCCATAATAATTTATATGTTGGGTGTGTGGATGGGTGTTGGTAATTACCTTAAAAATCTCGCCTAGAAATGTTTTTGGGGAATACTGTATATTTGTTTCTTCTTGGTCTTTATAACAGATGTTAGGACGAGGCTTCTATTCCTGTCTGCAGAATAAATTGCAATTGCTGTCTGTGCATGCACATGAACAGAGGGAGAGATTCTTCTCTAATTTTTTTATTTCTCAGACGCATGTTTCTGATTTCCAATTGTAGGGATTTTATATTGTGACAGTCCCAGATTTTCTGGCTACCAGCTTTTCTTTTCTCTCTCTCTTTCAGAACCACTCATTGTACCCTTCAGTTTTATTTAACTGAATGTTACGTTATGTATGTATGTATGTATGTATGTATGTATGTAAAAAGAGAGAGAGAGAGAGAGAGAGAGAGAGAGAGAGAGTGAAACAGGCAGAGCTTCGGATAGCATTCAATTAACCCTTCAGTCGATCTTGTACCCTTTCATTTCATGTAATTGTGAATGGTTCTTTATTTTGACTCATCAAGACTATGATGCTTCATTTAGAATTTATTTTTGTAAATAAATTCAACCCCGCGGTCACCCTTCAGTTGGTAACCATGTGACTTGTTACTTTCTGTTTCCCTTATTGCTTGCATATTCCAGTATATTGCAGGATGTTAACATGATGTGAAGAGTAATTGTCCAGTTTTCCATGATTGACCATTGAAGAGTATTTACATGGTTATGAAGAATGCTTAATATTAGCCTATGTGTAAGGTGTATCCAGCTGTTTTACAAACGATATTATGCATACAAGCATTAGAAAAATGAAAGAAGAAAGAAAGAAAAAGACAGTGTGGAGGAATAGAGTTGGATGCTATTTCAGTGATTACAAATTATGCTTTACAAGAAAAAATTTATGATAATTCTTCCTTACACAGGAATACATGAAGGTGTTGTATGAGAGAGCTGTAGCCTATATAAATGTGGATTATGCAGTGGACTACATAGATAATCTGGTGGCTGGCACGAGTCCACTTCTTCAGGATCCACTTTATCAAGCTGCCAAACTTGTGAGTAGAAACATTCTTAAATATATGTCTAACACAAATGTAGACTTAATAAACTCAGTTGAATATCAAAATATGAGGCCATGAAATCTTTGAAACTTGAGGAAGCAGTCATTGAAGCATGAGGCAGTTAGATCCATGTCGATCTGCTGGAAACGTGTCAGACATTGTGACACATAATGCACTATCTGGCAGTGTCAAAGTAAAAATCTCATTGAAACATGTCAGATATTGTGACACATAATGCACTATCTGGCAGTGTCAAAGTAAAAATCTCATTGAAACATGTCAGACATTGTGACACATAATGCACTATCTGGCAGTGTCAAAGTAAAAATCTCATTGAAACATGTCAGACATTGTGACACATAATGCACTATGTGGCAGTGTCAAAGTAAAAATCTCATTGAAACATGTCAGACATTGTGACACATAATGCACTATCTGGCAGTGTCAAAGTAAAAATCTCATTGAAACATGTCAGACATTGTGACACATAATGCAGTGTCAAAGTAAAAATCTCATTGAAACATGTCAGACATAGTGACACATAATGCACTGTCTGGCAGTGTCAAAGTAAAAATCTCATTGAAACTTGTCTGTGAATGCAATGCACTCAGATTAGTTGTACATCAAAAATTTTTGACAGCACGGTCATTGAAATTTGACACAGTGTTGTGATCAAACTTTGAGGTCAGACAGCCACCAAAATGTGAGGCAGTAGAAAGATCAAAAGTTTGGATGAGAGAGCCAAGAAAAATCGGAGATGGGAGAGCAGCCAGCAAAAATTTGAAGTGAGATGGTCACTAAAATCTGAGATGGGAGAGCCAGCAAAAATTTGAAGTGGGATGGCCACTAAAATCTGAGGCAGTAAGATCCAGGTTAACTTAAAAGAAATTTTGTAGTTATGGTGATACATGATGCACTATATGACTTGGTGCAACAGAGAAAAAAGCTCCCTAAAATGAAGATACTCAAGACCAATTAAAATTAAGATCACTGGTATAGGCCTTTCCAAAAGATTACTGCTGATAATTCATATAGATGGTACATAGGCCTACTGTTTCCATATAGTGAACTTCCAGCACAGCAGATAGTGAGAAGAAATTAATGGCTTCCTTGTAGATCATGAATTAAGTACGCTTACAGTGACAGTAGAGATATTACTGCATTTGCATAATAATAAAGAATAATAATAAAATAGCAAAAACAATAAAATGAAAAAGCAAAATTCATTAGATTTATATATTTATAGATGTACATTAACAAAGCACAGAGGATGCCATGGCCATCCACTGCAGCCAATGAGGTCTTCAGCTGAGATGTTTCATTGTACCACCAGACCTAGGCTTTTGAGGCCAAGAGAGTGGGACTGCCCCATGCAGAAACTTTTTCACTTTAATATCTTTTCATACACAGGTTTTCTGTGTGTGTGTGTGTGTGTGTGTGTGTGTGTGTGTGAAAAATATCAAGCACTAGGTATAGGGGTTTCGTGTGTATATTAGATGGATCTGTAAAGCAACTATGTTGACATACTTCTAATCTCCCCAAATTAGAAGACTTGATAAAATAAAACAAGTCTTCATTATGTTTCATTTGCAACATCTACTATTTTATTTATTTTGTCACCTCTGAAGTTTTCTTTTTTTTTCCCGTGTATGAGGTTACATTTACGAAATCAAATGTAACATGTTTTTCATAATTCGACTTCAAAGATGACCATGACATTACTAACTAGTTTGGTTTCTGTGAGTACACGAGTGGATAATAAAGCCACTTTGTGCTTTGAATTGTTTGTGGCATGCTTGACAAAAGATGCCACTGTGGGGTTGCTTGATCAATAGAGGATCTGAGAATAAAGCTGCTCAATCATGCATCTGATGCCTCTGCAATTCTACCCAGTTCAAGGTCTGTAGCTCTGATCCTGTGTGAGATCTTCCCAAAACTCTGGGACAGTGCGGAAGTGTTTCAAAGATGACTTGAAGGAATCTTTGAAGGATTTCTTCAGACCACTCTGAGATCATTTTCAGTCCTCGACATCACCATATAAGATCTTTAGTAGTTGCTGACATCCTAGTGGTATGGCCTGCCCATCTGATCTGTGATTTTGTCAGCAGAGTGTGGATGCTTAGAATGCCTGCCCATGACAACCTGTGTCTTGGACCCTGTCCTGTCATCTTATCCTCATCAGTTTCCTCAGGCAGCCCATGTGAAAATGGTTCAGTTTTTTTGGCATAGCATCTGTACACCATCCAGATTTTTGCATGCATACATTAAGGTGAGCAACACAGCAACTTTGTAGACCTTTAGTTTTCGTTGCATATTGATGCATCTATGCTCCCATATATTTGTACATATTCTGCTGAAGGTCACACTTGGTTTAACAATTCTGGCATTGTTTTTTTAATTAATGTGGACTGCATCTGACAGTGTACTGCTGAGATGAGCATGTCAGCTGTCTGAAGGGTTTGACCATTTACTGTGATGATAGACTCTGCATAAGGCTTTCCTGGTGCAGGTTGGTATTTCGTGATACTAATTGTGATACAGAAATTGTTGCAAGGTGAAGAGAAATGGTCCATTCTCTGTTGCATGTCAGACTCTGATTTGACATTCAGGGAACCATCATCAGCAAATGGGGGGCATGAACAGTCTTTCCTGTAACTTTGGTTTCACTCATAGTCTCCTCAGATTGAAGAGCTTGCCATCAGTCAGTAATTTGATGTCAATCCCAGTGTCGTAGTATGGAAAGCATCGGTAAGCATAGCAGAGAACATACTGAAGAGGGTTGTGGCCAACACACAGCCTTGCTTGACTCCATTGGTGGTTGTGAATGGTTCAGATTACTAACCATTGCCCACATCTTGAGCAAGCATGTGATCATGGAATTGCCAAACCATTGAGATAAATTTCTCTGGGAAAACAGGAGTAATCATCTTGAGTCCCCTATAACTGACTGTGAAAAGACTTTTCAGTTCCATGAATGTTTTTAATTCCTGGAGTTCTGTTCCTGGCATTTCTTTTGGAACTGACAAGTGGCAAACACCATGTCTATCATCTCATATCCTTTCCAGAAGCCACACTGATGCTCAGGCTGGAGGACTTGATCAGTGTGATGCACAAGGTGATTCTGCAGAATTCTGTCAGGAATTTGTCAGCTGTTGGCAGCAAGAAGATGCTCCCATGGTTGTCACAGGATTGTCTTTCTGCTTGCAGAAGTGGACAGTGGATGCATCATTGTATCCAAGTGAAATATGGTAGTAACTTGAGTCCACATTGACTGGAAGAGTTCAGTCATTCTATGCCTAGTAGACTTTGTTGACTTCTCCTGGTATTGCATCTGCTCCAGTGCTTTGTCATTTGACAGTAGATAAATTCCTTTCTCAATTTCAGTCAGTGCTGGAGGTTCAGCAAGTGATGTGTTGATTTCCACTTGAGCCAGTCAGTCAGTTGCCATCTCACAGATAGATGAGTCTTGATTGAAGATGTTGTTGAAAATGTTCTGCCCATCATTTTAGTGTCATTTCTTTGCCATGGAGATGCCCCTGATGACTGTGTATCATAGGTTGTCTTCAAAGTATCATAGCAGTTCTTCTTGTCATTCCTGTCTACATAGGACTGAAACATATCTGCCTTGTTGCTCAGCCAATATTCATGCAATTCTGTATTTGCATTGGACAGTCCTCTTGATGATGTTGAAGACAGACTTTTTAGATGATGAAGTGCTGTCATCTAAACAGACCTTTTGTAGCTGATATTTCACATGTGTTTCTCATGCAGCAATATCTATATGACAACATTGTTCTCAGCAAACCAGTCCAGATGTTTACATAAGGTGGGATGACTGGTTTTGGATGTAGCTGACTACATAGTCGCTGAAGGATGCCAAGTTTTCCTTGAATTCTCAGTGTTCACATCAGTTGTTTCTGGTTGGCTGCACAGTTCTTTGACAAAAGCCTGTTTTACCTTCTCGTGTATCAGTATGAAGACATTGAAATTTTGGGGCATTTTTGGCCTTGTGGTCATCTGCTAGGCTGAATTTGGATAATAAGTTTGTAGACGATGAACCTGAGGTTAGTCAGAACTTCTCTTGGCCTTCATCACCTGGCGATACTGCTTCGGTCTTTTCCTGACAATAATGTAGTCAGTGAGAAGACAGTGCTTGGAACGTGGGTGCATCTAAGATGTCTTATTGCGGTTTGGCAGTGGAAGACCATGTTGGTGATTAGCTCATGTTCAGCACATTTCCTCAGGGGGAGGTGTCTGTTGTTGCTGCATAATCCAAAGTCATTTTTGTTAATGACATTTGGCCATGTCTTGTGATCTGTGCCAGCTCCAGCATTGAAGTGACCAAGGATGATGAACTTTTCTGCCTTCAGTACTTCTACGATAAGAGACTCCAGATCTTCATAAAACTTGTCCTTGATCTCATCTGGGTTAGTCATAGTGGGTGCATAGATGCTGATGATAATTGCATGCTCTTTTGAGACAGAATCTCATTTGCATTTGTCTCTCATTCATGGATTTGGGAGATTTGTAAGTTTGCTGGCCAGCTGTGTTTTGAAAGTAAACCCAGCATCAGCTTCATGTCACTCTTCTTTACTTCAGCCACTCCAGAAGGTGTGGCCAGCTCCTATTTTGATGAGTTGACCTACATCAGCTAGGCAAGATTTCATTCAGGGCTGCTATCTGCATATTGAATTTTGCCAGCTGTTTACCACCTAGAGCTGTTCTTTGGTCTGTCTGCTGATGTACTGTCCATTAGTGTGCTCACATTCCAGGCAATAATGGCGAGTTGTGTCATTTTTGTCTTTGTAGAGTTTCAGCCATTAAGGTGGGATCCCTGTCAGCTACAGTATGCTGACCAGCATTGTGATGAAACAGACAGTGTTTAGGGCACCTTTTCTAGCCTTGTCTTCATATTATGGAGGTGAGCAACCTGATCCTAATATGGGCTGCTAAGGTGCTCAGAGAATGCTGAATTCCTCAGCTGCTTCAAAGCAGTGTAAAGTGACCCTATGCCCAGTGTCACCTGTGTGCAGCTCTGCAGCTACAACTCCCAGTGTATCAACACTGTTTTGCTGCTCACCTATTACCACAGGACTTGAAGGTATAATGTCAGCACTTGAACATTTGTTGGATTTAAGTGAGGGGAAAGTTGTGCAGAGTTGCCTTCACTCTGTCAACCAGGCCTGTCTAATCCAGTGTTATGACAATGTTGAAACATCTGGTGATGAATCCAGATGCAGTGGATAGCCATACAAAATATCACACAGCCTTAAACACAAACTATTATCATTATTGTCAAACAACACTAAATACAAAGCTGTTATCACTATTGTTACACAGTCTTAATAAGTATGATGTTATTATTAATGTCACAGATCTTAAACACATAGCTGTTATCATTAGTGTCACACAATCTTAAACACATAGCTGTTATTATTACTGTAACATAATCTTAAACACATAGCTGTTGTTATTAATGTCACACAACCTTAAACACATAGCTGTTATTATTACTGTCACACAATCTGAAACACATAGCTAATATTATTAATGTCACACAACCTTAAACACATAGCTGTTATTATTAATGTCACACAACCTTAAACAAGTGCCTGTTATTAATGTCAAACATCCTTAAACACATAGCTGTTATCATTAAGGTCACACATCCTTAAACACATAACTGGTATCATTAATGTCACGCAACCTTACACACATAGCTGTTATCATTAATGTCAAACAGCCTTAAACACATAGCTGTTATCATTAATGTCACACAACCTTAAACACATAGCTGTTATCATTAATGTCACACAACCTTAAACACATAGCTGCTATTCCAATTCTTACACTTTCTCAAATATATTTTGTTTATCATTTTTGACATTATAAATCTTGGCACTGTTTAACACAGAATACCATGATGTCCGAATGGCTGCAAAGCTGACAATGTGTAGGACTTGAGCAACATAAAATTTAAGGCTAAACTAGAATATCTGCCAAATTGTCATACACATTAACCAGTACGAATGTATGTTTGCATATTTTGGCATTCTGATCATTTTATTTTGTATGATTTAATTTATGTATTTCTGTTTATGTATTTATTAAATTTCACCAGTACTTTCACATTAGAACATGTGCTTATTGTGTGCTTATGTACTTTCATAATTAACCTGTAAGTAGAGTAAACCTTGACAACTCAAACACCAGTTACTTGAATACATGTCATCACTTGGAAACATTCTTCATCACTTGAATACTTGGCATCACTTGGGTACTTGGCATCACTTGGATACTTGGCATCACTTGAGTACTCAGCATCACTCAGATACTCTTCATAGATCACATATGTAGCATTACTCAATTTCTGTATCACTTATATACTCTGCATCACTATTAGCATCACAGATGTTCTGCATAGATCACATACTCAGTATCACTTAGATACTCTGCATCACTATTAGCATCACAGATGTTCTGCATAGATCACATACTCAGCATCACTCAGATACTCTGCATCACTATTAGCGTCACAGATGTTCTGCATAGATTACATACTCAGTATCACTTAGATCCTCTGCATCACTATTAGCACCACAGATGTTCTGCATAGATCACATACTCAGCATCACTTAGGTACTCTGCATCACTATTAGCATCACAGATGTTCTGCATAGATCACATACTCAGCATCACTTAGGTACTCTGCATCACTATTAGCATCACAGATGTTCTGCATAGATCACATACTCAGCATCACTCAGATACTCTGCGTAACTCAGCATCACTCAGATACTTAAATACTCAAAATTGCTCAGATACTCAGTACCACTGAAATGCGCTGAATCACTGAAATACGCTGAGTCACTGAAATATGCAGAATCACTGAAAAACATAGAATCACTCATATATACAGAATCACTGAAATACATAGCATAACTCATACAAATTATCACTCAAATATACAGAATCACAGAAATACACAGAATCACTCAAATATACAGAATTATTGAAATACACAGAATCACTCAAATATATAGCATCACTCAAATACAAAGCATCACTAGAACACTTAGTGTCACTAAACACTAAGTAAAAATTGAATATTCAGCATAAATCAAATACAGTTACTGGAATACTCAGGATCACTTGAATTGAATGCAATCTCAGAATTCTCCAAACAATCAAAAATTGGATAAAAGTTTTAGACCCATACCACATTCTGTTTTATAAGTTGGACTAAATTTTTTAAAAATTATTTTTCCTTTTGAGGTTCCAAATCCTGATCCAACATCACCTTATAGGACATTGTACGACATATGGAATAAGACAAATCCAGGTGGGACTGGGGAACCAAGGTATAATGACATTGCTTAATTTGATTGTAATTTAAATGCTTGTTTAACACTACAGTTCATATCCGTAAATAATTTGACACATCATGAACATTCTTCCTATAAGTTTAAGTTTGTTCTCTAATAGCTTCAATGTTTTTCATGAGTAAACAGGAAAACTCCTGGAATATAATATCCAAGCACCAAAAATGGGTCCATATAAGCTGCTTTGGTCTTCCAGTGAAAAAAGTTGATTGATACAGTTCGCACATGTTTGCTTGCAATCATAAACTTATTACACTGATTGACTTTTGGCAACTCAAGTTTCATCTTTATAGTGCAGAGATGGTTCAATATCATTATCTTCTTCTTTCTTTCATCTCTGTTTGCCTCTCCTTTTTCTTCAGTTGCTTCAGCTTCTTTATCTTCCTGTAATGATGCTGTTAATAACTTGTGTTGCATTACTACTACTATTACTATTGCTACTACTACTACTATTTTTACTACTACTACTACTGTTGTTACTACTACTATTATAGCTGCTGCTGCTACTACTACTACAGTTGCTATTACTGCTGCTACTATTGCTACTACTATGATTGCTACTACTCCTACTATTGCTACTGCTACTACTACAATTGCTACTACTACTACTGCTACTACTATTGCTAATACTACGATTGCTACTACTATTGCTACTACTACTACTACTGCTGCTGCTACTACTACAGTTGCTACTACTACTACTATAGCTACTGCTACTACAATTGCTACTACAGCTACTACTATTGCTACTACTAAAATTGCTGCTACTACTGCAACTATTGCTACTACTACCACTACTATTACTGCTACTAATACTACTACTACTATTGCTACTACTACTACTACTAGTACTATTACTATTACTGCTACTAATACTACTACTACTATTAATACTACTACTACTATTACTACTACTACTACTACGACTATTATTACTACTACTACTACTGGGGCCTGGAGTGGCCAAGTGGTCTAAAGCACTCACCATTACAGATCACTGCCATCTCACCTCTGTCTGTGTGGGTTCAGGCCTCGGGTTTGGCCTATGTGAGTATGTGAGAAAGCTTGCCAGTAAATTCTCATGGGTCGGTGGTTCTTTCCGGGGTTTTCATGGGTTCTTCCTCCATCATTTGTACTGGCCGCCATGTGTAGCCTATCTTGTGTTGGGAAAGGGCGTTAAACCCTACAACAACAACGACTACTACTACTACTGCTACTGCTGCTTCTACTATTACTACTACTACTACTATTACTACTACTACCACTACTACTACTGCTCCTATTGCTACTACATCTACTACTACTGCTACTAGTACTACTATTACTACTACTAATAATACTACTACTACTGCTACTATTACTACTACTACTACTACTACTACTACCACTATTGCTACTACTACTACTACTATTATTGCCACTGCTACTATTACTATCACTACTACTACTGCTACTACAGTGTATTGGTGCCACAGTGTTATAAATACTGTTCATCGGAGGCATAAAAGTGGCCCACATTATAAGCCAGTGAACTTTATACTTGGGGTTGCTGCAGCAGTGTCGTCCTAAAGTACACTAGACCACACAAACTGAGTATATCATGATGTGAAATCACATTATAACTGGTTCTCTTTATGAAAGAAAAGTAAGATAAGTAGCAAGTATAAAAGGAAACTTTATCAGTTGAATGCATGACCATACCTGCATTATAAGAGGAACAGTGATATATTGAAAGGCTTTATCAGTTGAATGCATGACCAAACCTGCATTATAAGAGGAACAGTTATGTATTGAAAGGCTTTATCAGTTGAATGCATGACCATACCTGCATTATAAGAAGAACAGTGATATATTGAAAGGCGTTATAGTGAGGGATCCTCTACTACTGTTACTGATGCTGTTACATCTGTTATTATTATCATTATTATTATTGCAGCATTTATTATTCCCTTGGTTCAGGAAGTGATATGGCTGCTTTCTACGAAAGAGCTGGAGTGCCCAGTATTGACATGTGGTATAGTTATGATTATGTAAGTAACTTAAAATGAAACATTATAATATGTAAGTGCCATTACATTATTAAAAACTCAGTATAACTCCCCTAATACAGCTGTGTACTGCAAAAAATATTGTAATGCTCTATTTCTGAACATACCACAATGCATACCACTGTATACCACAATTATATTATGGACCAACAATTTAATGTTTTGAGGCAGATGCCTGACATGATTTTTTAAAAATTTCCATCTGTCAGTAGCTGAAAAAGACATCTTGCTTTGAGTTATAGCAAAGCAACACCATATTATATCCATTATATTATTTGAAAAAATATTGAGCAAATAAAATATCTCAAAAAGAAAATTGCAGCCCCCACTCAAAAAAAACCTGAATGGTCCGTAACTTATAGTAGATGAATTTGCTGTTTAATGTTAATTGTTATACAAGTTGTAATCTAACACTGTAGCAAAAGTGGGATGATTAAACTTGCACAATATCTGACACCCTGTTAAAGGCATTATACTGAGCTTGTTGATAAAAGTAGAAACTTATTTTCTCTGAAGCCTACAATTCACTGTCTACACTATTGATATAATACACAGGAAAACTATGAGTAGGATGCCAACTCATGGTAAAGATATTTATCAGAGACGCCTGTAAGCAAAATATTTACTCAACAAATAAGAAAATATTCAGTGGATTTGAGAAATTGCATAAAATTCAAAAACAGAAAAGAACTGCTGTCCGTAAAATCTTACGATGTTTCTCAGTTTTACAAGGGATACATATACTTTACACATTAACATACACCAGTAAATAACAAAAAAAAAAAGAACTATTTTAAACTCTAAAAATTTTCCAGAAGTTGGATTTGGCCCAAATATCTTACAACATCCCATTTGGCAACCCAGCTGGTATATGTGACACATGTCAAACGTAAGATTAAATGATCAAAATGTATTTGTAATATTGAAAATTAATTTGTGACAAATACAAGTTTTTTAAAATTATTTTATGAAAGATTATAACATACTATTAATATCATTAAATTCATAACAAGATTATGTACATTGCATAATGATAGAAATTAATAAAGTACCGTTATAGTGAAAAAGTACAATAGTATATGCCACTGGAAAAAATATCACAATAAATGCGTATACTGGTAATACTGTGTATCTCTACTCCTTACATTTTCAAGCAAGTCTCTTGCAATGAATGATAATATTGAAGTGTCATCACATGTTTGCTAAGTCAGTGTAACTCGTTACTCTTTCTTGTTAGTCACTTACAATGAAACATAGTACTGTAGTGTAATAACATGAAAAGGTAATGTAACTCTTGACTTTCGCATGAGAATATTTATGGTGGTGTAATAAGCCCATTGTCCCTGCCATACATTACCATGATCCATCTTTGTGGGAGCCAATCAATGAACACTATATACAGTGGACATACACTATTACATAATTATATTGCTGTGACTTTCCAGTTCGGACAGTAAAACTTTGTGTCCACTACAAACCACAGTGTGGACATCCATGATAACCATTATATCTGGTCCATGATGGGCAAAAGTGTGGATGGATTAATTTTCACAGTGGAAATGTGGATTTTCCATAATTTGTGATACATACTGTATGCTTCAGTAGCAAAGTGACAATTTTAAATCAATGGATACTAAATTAAAAACAGCTTTTGCATACTTAATATTTAACTTTAAGCAGAGAAAGATGCATTAGTACATACATATATAGCATGAATAGTGGAGCAGATTGCAATGATTGACTATTGACTCAGTTTAAATGAACATTCACAAAAGAAACTTTTAAGATTTTTCTTCATACAATGAAAAATGAAGTAATAATGCTCTTTTCTTGAGAATACAAAACATCTTACCAAATTTTTAAATGAAAATTTTTTCTTTATTTTGGCACAAAATCTTTGTAGTACTTTAAGAAATGTATTAAATATAACATTTTGTGGAGTCATGCCACCACGATGTTATGTCCAAATTTATTTAATAAAGAAGCGTATTATAGCAGGGTTTCACTGTATGCAACATAAAGACATATTGTACATATATATCTTAGAATGTATATGACAATTTTGTTTGTAAAATGCATCTATGGGGGGATGGATTTAAACCAAAGAAACTGATTGGCATTCAGATCAATCTGCCAAATTCCTTGAAGCAGAGGATGGCCTTCATTCATTCAGCAGGCTTTTTGAGACTCTGGGGCCCTCAAATTTAAAAGAGAGCTCACAATACATCATGTTCATTATCTTTGCTATTTGGTATTAAATCATTGATTCACTCAATTTTGTATTTTATACGAAACACGGTAACCATGGTAGCTCACTTGGTAGAGCATCAGATTTGTAGTCCAAGATTTGTGGGTTCAATACCTGTCCAAGCCAGCTTCCTTGGTGAGTCCTTGGGAAAGGCACTTAGCTCCCATTTCCTCAGCATGATATAGCCAAACTGGGTTACAGATAAAATCTGTTACTAAAATTATAATAAATAATGTGGTAAACATCAGGTTCAACAGGTTCTTCTCTAGGGAATACCAGTGTCCTAGATCCAGACCCAAATAAATATGTTCACTTTTATTGATAATGATACTAATATTTAACTCACACTCATAGAGAAAATATTACTTATATATTATTTGTTTACCAAAATAAAAGTTACTGGTCAGGTACACAATGAACCTGATTTTGGACAAGGTCAAGTCCAGAATACAGTTATACATTACATATAATCATAGAGAAAAGGAAACCAACATGCAAGAAAACTTATATACTTGTTACTATGACTAGAACTGTACATATATATATATATATATATATATATGAAGAGAGAGAGAGAGAGAGAGAGAGAGGGTAAAGCATGAATTGGTACTAAGATGCATCTTCATAAGTACTACTCCTTCGTTGCAGAAGTATGTCATTATTGTTGATATTTTAAACTTAAAGTTAAGTTTTGTTTCATGTCCATTTGTAAGGCCCTGTCTATGCTAGAATCATAATATTCACAATGATATGCACCCTTAAAACAAAAAAGCCTATTGTATCCTACATTTCATCTTTTACTGGGTCTGGTTAATTTTTTGCATTTGGCTTGATCATGACCATGCAAGTTTTGGCATGCATACCATCCTACCTAGAATCATGAAACTTGATGAGTAAATGCAATTTGGTAAGTTCTACAGCCTTATTGCAAAAAGAGGTCACTATGACCCATATTTCATGCTTCAGTAACTCTGTTAAAATTTTCTTTTAAAAGCTCCTGTATTGAGTGTTGTTTATGTTCCAATAATATAACTTGATTATTGTACATCTTAGTTACTGCTACATCCTTAAAACCAAAGAAGGTCACTGTGACCGGCATTTTTATGCTTTTTTGAAATGGATTAAGTGTTTGTACTTATGGTCACAGATTCTTCCATGCTATGTACATTCTCAGAAGGGCCTTTCTGACAATTGTCATTGGAAGTAGGAATAAAGATGTTTAATCAATGATGAACTTTCTGTATTAATGACTATACATTTTATATATTTTGCAGTAGGTTAACCTGAGCAAGTTAGTTGTATATTGTACAGGTGAATTACTAAGGATTAGATTAATGAACAGCATGGTGCATGCTTTTTATATAAATCCTCATCTGTAGCAGTTAATCAAGGTAATTATTGATGCATCAACTATCCTTGTACAGGTAGCTGTTACTGTTGAGTTAAATAATGCCTGTGACTTTCACTCAGTAAAACTTTGGCTACTAGTGGTGGACAATAGTAATGGTTTCCCAAGCAGATAATGGAGAATAATTTAAATAAACATAATGCAAAAACATTCATTTCTGGTTTTATGAACTTGTTACAATAGCAATACCTTGATCTCATAGAAAAGAATGTTTTGCTTTATTGTTTTATGTTTTTAATGCCCGTGACAAGATGTTACTAAGTAGGTATGTAGGTTGGCTGGTTTGTGGATAGGTAGATAGGTGGTTTAATATCAGTTTTAAGATTGAAAGTTAAACTGATTAGAGAACAAATTGCAAAACAAAATTAGAAAAGGAGCTATAATTTTGTTATCAAGATCACTTTAGTCTAAACTTTACTTTGTGTAACATAAATGTCTACAAAGACTATTGAAGACCACAGAAAACTTCACAGAGGTGAATTCTTGTGATCATTGATTATACTCAATTATTTGTATATGGTACATATATAGTATGGGCTCTGAGTGGTCAAAAGCGCCCACTATTATGGATCACTGCCATTTTATATGTCTGCATGAGTTCGAGTCTCGGGCTAAGCCAGTGTGGGTATGTGGGAAAGCTAGCCAGTAGCTTCCCATGGGTGGGTGGTTCCTTCTGTGGTTTTTCCCGACTCTTCCTCCACAAGTTATACTGTCCACCATGTATAGCCTATCTTGTGCTGAAAAATGGCATTAAAACCCCATAGCAGCAACATCAACAACAACAACAACATATATAGTACATAGTTACATACACAACTCTTTATTCATACCTCCTGGAAAATATATATAATAGATCAATTTAAATGAAGTAATTAATAATAAGCTAAATTTATATATGAACCTAATAAACAGAAAATTGTATAAAACATGCTACAACTAGATATATACAGTATAAAAATATAGAGTGAATTTAATAGGTTTTTGGAAATGATTCTTTGAAGTTGTTATGTCTTTGTAAAATTCCAATGAAATATATTCATTTTATATTTTGCAATTTTTATAATTTCAGTTTTTAACTTTGTTCCAAATTAGTGACCTCAAATGATGAATACTGTTATTCAAGAATTATTTTGTTGGGTTTGGGAATGTAATGATAGTTAATTCATATTAAGTGTGTTGCCTTATTTCCTTGCATTTTATATATGTGAATGTGTTCATATTGTTTGTAACTTTGAGCATAAACTTAGCCTTTCTAAAAATTATTTATTCACTTACTGTTAATATTTTACTCTCATTCATTGCAGTATTAGACAATATTTCTCTTCAAACATATTGTATTCACTTTAATTTGGTGAGAAGTAATTTGTATTCAAATTGTATCTATATTGATGGATATTGTGGTCTTACCCAAAGTACAAGGGTCTTGCAAGCTTGTCCTGTTGTACATTGGTCCTATTTTCAATATCCAACAGTACAACACTATAATTTACAATTTTCATACAGGTTAGAGAGTTGTAATATGTCCCCGGTTGTCCAGGGAATTGAACTTGGTCCATGAGTTTCAGTAGTCATTGCCTTGCTTGCACACATCAACCCCATATGTTCTCAAATGATTGTGCTTACCTGCAAAAATGGACAGAACTTAGTCCTAGAAAAAGACATACTGCATAATGGGTCAGCACACTTGCTTGATGGTCCAGTAATTAACTCCACACTAAATATGCAAAAATTTTGAACTTCTGAGACAGAAATCAAGAAATACAAGAAGTACTACACTGAAACGTACAACGTGATGCATGATAATATGAAAGGAATTTGAATGTGAAGGAGGAATATTATTACATAGGTTAGAGAATTATTTTAGTCTATATATAATGCAATTCCTAGACTGAAGACTAAGAATCAAGGTTTGGATATAGGAAAATGAATGTACACATTTTTTCAAATATTTGTTTGCTGCAAAATCTTTTTGTTTTCATTACAAAAACATTATTGCGAAGTTGCCATGTTTCATATTTCAGAAAAAGTGGGACATAATTTCCTACCCATTATATCACTCTGCATATGAAACATTCCACATGTACACAACATTTATAGACCCATCCTTCAACTACACATTGGCCATGGCAAGATTATGGGGAGTTTTAAGCTGGTAAGTCTATTTTGTCTCACTAGCTCTCGTAATTCAATCCCGGTAGCGTATGCCTTATTTGTATAGCACTGATAAATGTAGTCAATGAACAGACCAGACCATCAAGTATCATAATGGCATAACTGCCAACTGTCCCGTTTTTTCCGTATTTGTCCCGTATTTTGGACCAGAATATGGGTGTATGTTTTTTTGGCAAAAAATATGTTTTTAATTTTAAAAAAAAATAAAAAATTTCCTTGCAATTTTCAGTTTAGAACGGGCACTCTGTTCCATTATGATAGAAGTGTATCGCATGTATATAGGAATACAGTTCTACAATATGATTGGTTCATTCGAAATCGAGGCTACCATGCCTGTCTTTATCTGCCATATTGGATTTCGTGAACAGTTACCGCTACCGCTGTGTCTCATTTTCGTAATATTCAACTTCTAATCATGTTGAATAGGAAAGCAGAATATTCAGAATTTTCACCAGAAAAGACAAGAAAACAGAACTGAAAGGACAATTGTGCCGTCTTGTTTAGATTTGTGAAATCATCTAGTAAAGGAGAAGACTTTACGTTTTGGAAATTGTGTAATGTAATTTCGCTATTGGGCATGGAGGAGCACATAAAATACAAGAGCACGAAAAAGCTAATAAACATCAGCTTGCTGTTTCATCATACACAACTCAGCCTGAACTTGAATGTAAATAAATATGAGAGAGAACCTTGATGTAATTCGATCGAAATTCAGTTTATTAAATTTCTTTTAGAAATGAACCTTCCTCTTTCAGTTCCTAGTGTTGCTGGCGATTTATTTTGCACGCTTTTTCCAGACGGTAAAATAGCAAAGGATTACTCATATGCAAGAATGAAAACAGTTCAGTAAGAAAATCACACAGAATTGAGATTATCAATGATAGTTGGTACATAGGAATCGATAATAATTGAAAAAAATAAACAAGGTGTGGAAAAGGCTCCTATAAACAGCCTGTGTCTGAGTGTGTTGCACTCTTGCACCTTCTGAATGGGCACCCGAACGGAACAGGGTGCTCGTCCAAAAGGTGCAAGTGTGCAACACATACATCTTTGACATTAAATAATTATGTAAGGCACTGTCCTACCTTACTGATGGTTGTATAAGTTGTAAGTAGTTACATATGCATTAAAATTTTAAAAATCAGTTTTTGGTCCTGAAAATCAGTATTTTTGTCATAAGCAATCAGTATTTTTGTACTTGGGGGTTGGCAGCTATGTAATGGCATTTCAGAGTATTCCGGTATGTCTGCTACAGTTGAATTAATAATTCTGACTTTTTTTATTATAATCAAACAAACATTTTAAATGAAAGGTAAAGACACAGATAAAATAGGAACATGTCAGGAATAAAAGAAAGTTATTCTAGGCTGGGAAAACCTCTGTAATTTGCAAAAATTGGTCAAAGCTGGAGAAAAGCTAAGAATCTTTAGTCAGAACATTAGATTAGTTGCAGAAAAAACTGTTAAAATCATAATTTAACTGAGTTTATTGTGTTTACATAAATACCAAGAACTTCATATAACTGCATGCTACTCTTCAGTCATAATGTTATATATGCAACTCTTCAGTTAGTCACTCGATAATGTTATGCATGCAACTCTTCAGTCACTCTTCAGTCACTCTGTAATGTTATACATGCAACTCTTCAGTCACTCACTCTGTAATGTGATTCATACAACTCTTCAGTCACTCTGTAATGTTTTGCATGCAATTCTTCATCTCATCAGCCACTTTATAATATTATGTATGTTAGTCACTCTATAATGTTATGCATGCAACTCTATAATGTTATACATGCAACTCTATAATGTTATGCATGCAACTCTATAATGTTATACATGCAACTCTTCAGTCACTCTATAATGTTATGCATGCAACTCTATAATGTTATGCATGCAACTCTATAATGTTATACATGCAACTCTTCAGTCACTCTATAATGTTATGCATGCAACTCTATAATGTTATGCATGCAACTCTATAATGTTATACATGCAACTCTATAATGTTATGCATGCAACTCTATAATGTTATGCATGCAACTCTATAATGTTATACATGCAACTCTTCAGTCACTCTATAATGTTATACATGCAACTATTCACTCAGTCACTCTGTGATGTTAGGCATGCAACTCTTCAGTCACTCTATAATGTTGTAGATGCAGCTTTTCAGTCACTCTATAATGTTATGTATGCAACTCTTCAGTCAGTCACTCTGTAATGTTATGCATGCAACTCTTCAGTCACTCTGTAATGTTATGCATGCAACTCTTCAGCCACTCTGTAATGTTATGCATGCAGCTCTTCAGTCAGTCTATAATTTTATACATGCTCCATTCACTCTATAATGTTATACGTGCAACTCTTCAGTTAGTCACTCTATAATGTTATGTATGCAACTCTTCAGTCACTCTGTAATGTTATACATGCTTCATTCACTCTGTAATGTTATGCATGCAACTCTTCATTCACTCTGTAATGTTATGCATGCAACTCTTCAGTCACTCTGTAATGTTATACATGCTTCATTCACTCTATAATGTTACATGTGCAACTCTTCATTCACTGTATAATGTTGTAGATGCAACTCTTCAGTCAGTCACTCTATATAGTTATGCATGCAAATCTTCAGTCACTCACTCTATAATGTTATACAACTCCAGTCAGCCCCTCTGTAATGTTATGCATGCAACTCTTGGTCGGCATCATGTCCAGTATAGTGAGTAAATCACAGATATTGTGGTAACTGCACAGATAACCTGTTAGGTACATGTTAAGATAATTCTTTCCCAGCAATAAGTAACAACATAAACACATGTGATGCTAGTGATATCCAGATAAAATGGTGAAAGTATACTGTATAAACAGAACATTTCTGGTAAGGGTACTAAGAACAATACATGGACAGAGTTTCAAATCATTTAATGATGCTAAAATCTTTTGTAATGTGTTCTTTGGAATGTCACTATATCGGTGCATGCAAAATCACTATATTCAGGCATATTTCTGTTGTCTATGAAGGTCATGTGAAAATGAAATTTGATAGTGACCTGAGAAACATTAATATAACTTGATGTATCCATTCATATTCTAAATTAAGGACAACTGGTCTTTTATTTAGAAATATGTATGTGTACATCAAGTTATATTACTGTTGTATAGGGCTGGCTATTAGCTAGTCTGATAAATAGCCCCAAACCTGTACTGATATTGACTATAGATTTAAACCTTTAGGTAGTATCAGGATAGATTTGGGGCTAATTTATCAGCCTAATACAATGGAGACAGTTTTGAAAGACCACCCCTTCTGTAACAAAATAATGGCCTTTCAAGACAGGTGGTCCCTCAAGACAGGTCATAACATTCTATAGTTAATAAATCTGCATTGAGATTCTGGTGTCTCAAGACGTGTGGTCTTTCCTAGCAGTGGTTTTTGAAAATCAGGTTTTACTGTATGAAGTAAAAATCGTACATTTCTGACCAAAGAGTCATAAATCTGAGTGGTTCAACTTTTATGAGGGGTATTTGAAAAGTTCTGAATATTTTTGTTATAAGATTTTTTTGCATCTTTGAAGTTGTCAATTAATTAAATGCCAATCGATTAATGAAATAACATTTTGTAAAATGATCTGCAGTTGCACATGCAGCATGCCAGACATTTGCGTATATATCCACGTGACATAATGTAGGTAAATGACAGTGACTTAAAATTGTCAGAGGAATACAGTATTGCTATTAAGCAAAGATTGAGATCCTAATGCTGTTAAGGTACTCTCCAACTGATATCAAGGCCAGCTTCAGTAAAGTTTTCAGATGTAATTCTGTCATGTGCTACAATTTTGATATTTGATCATTTTAAAGAGGGTTACAAAGCCTTATTAGATAAGGCATGTTTTGGAAGACCATTGTGTGTGATTGGTGAGCGGCTGCAATGAATGAGGCAATTGATGAGGATGCTGAATGTATAGTGGAGGATATTTCTGTTATGACAAGCATTAATTCAACAGCAGTTCTTTAATATATTGCATTGTTTGAAACTTGGAAAGGTCTGTACAAGATGGGTGGGAAGCTGCTGCAATGAAGGGAGCAATTGATGAGATGCTCAGTACATAATGGAAGATATTTCTATTATCATGGGCATTAATTCATCAGCTGTTTTTAATCTGCTGAAGAATAATTTGAAGTGCAGAAAGGCTTGTGCAAGATGGGTCCTGCATTTGTTGACAGCTGTTCATAAAGATACACTGGTTGAAATTGCCAAATAGCTACTTGCCAAGTATGAAAAGAGTGACCAAAGACATTTTATTGAGATTGTCACAGTGATGAAACATGGATTTTCTTTTTTTGAATGTGACATGAAAGAAAGTAAAGTTTGGATCAGAGAAATTAGCAGAGTGTGTGTGTGTGGGGTTTGGATGTTTAACATAGCTTTAACAATATTTCAGTCATATTGCTACGATGTCTGCAGTGTGCAGTATATAGTGATGTCTAGCACTGGGGCATCATGCCGCAGACATGTAGCATGATGTCCCACGCAGTCACATTATCATGACACCAGGCTGACCAGTCCTAACACTAACCTCTTAATGCTGAGTGCTAAGCAAGGCAGCTGTAAGTACCATTTTTATAAGTCTTTGGTACGACTCAGCCGGGGATTGAACCCACAACCTCCCTCATCTGAGGTGGACACTCTAACCACTAGGCCACTGGAGTGGTCCAAATTAGCGGAGACCACACATTGTTAGGTGCAGTCGGATTGTCAGAAAAGTTGTACATGCATTTTTTTTTATGCTAAGGCCCAGTCATCCAGGTACCTGTGTCTGACTTGTTTAGCATGACATAATATTTTTATGCCTCCAAAAGGGTTGCCAAAAGTTGTGGATTTGCTGAGGGGCAGACGATTTGAAAATTGCCATGCAGTTGGAAGTGGAGTTTTCTAGGGTGTGAACGACATACAAAAAATTGAATACATAATGACATTTAATATTTGAATAATTAGACTGAGAAGTGGGATAGAACTGCATGAGTTATACTTTGATGGGATGCACTGACATACATTTCATTAATTCAGAAACTTTGTTGTACCGTACACTAATTTTCAGAACTTTTTAAATTCACCTGGTATATGAGCCATATGCTATGATAAGACCTTGAGATGTTCCCTAAAATAAAACCTTTTTCTGCTGTTATATACTATTAGAGTAATCTTTGTGTAGGTCTCTCCTGCATGTACACATAGGAGACATTTTCAGGCTGATTTTTCAGTTGGAAAAGCATTGAGTTGGATGTGAAAAGGCATGTTTTATGCTGAGACCAAAGTGTCTCACATTTGTTTTGGCACCTAAAACTAGTAAATAATACTTATAAGAAACATTGAGCAAGATTGCATATTTTGGGGCTGCATGAAGCTATCATCTAAAATGTATCTGATGATTGTACAACTTGCAGTTAGCAGTTTAGTTGTATTCTCTCATTCTCTCAACTTGTAACTGAAAATATGCATATTCATTATTAAAAAGATGTGAATTATATGATTACAACTATTAATGCTAATGAAGAACTATTATTTTATGAACATTTTCTTTGCTTCTTAATCATTGAAATGTTTATTATATGCTTGCCTGGTCATAAGGCCAAGTGAGCTCATGATAGAGTGCTTTATCCATCATGCTTTGTCAGTTATAAGGCCAAGTGAGCTCATGGAAGAGTGCTTTATCCATCATGTTTTGTCAGTCATAATGCCAAGTGAGCTCATGGTAGAGTGCTTTATCCATAATGCTTTGTCAGTCATAATGCCAAGTGAGCTTATGGTTGAGTGCTTTAGCCATCATGCTTTGTCAGTCATAGGGCCAAGTGAGCTCATGGTAGAGTGCTTTATCTGTTATGCTTTGTTAGTCATAAGACCAAGTGAGCTCATGGTAGAGCACTTTATTCATCACGCTTTGTCAGTCATAAGGCCAAGTGAGCTCATGGAAGAGTGCTTTATCTGTCATGCTTTGTCAGTCATAAGGCCAAGTGAGCTCATGGTAGAGCACTTTATCCATCATGTTTTGTCAGTCATAATGCCAAGTGAGCTCATGGTAGAGTGCATTATCCATCATGCCTTGTCAGTCATAAGGCCAAGTGCGCTCATGGAAGAGTGCTTTATCTGTCATGGTTTGCCAGTCATAAGGCCAAGTGAGCTCATGGTAGAGCACTTTATTCATCATGCTTTGTCCGTCATAAGGCCAAGTGAGCTCATGGAAGAGTGCTTTATCCATTGTGCTTTGTCAGTCTTAAAGCCAAGTGAGCTCATGGTAGAGCACTTTTTTCATCATGCTTTGTCAGTCATAAGGCCAAGTGAGCTCATGGAAGAGTGCTTTATCTGTCATGCTTTGTCAGTCTTAATGCCAAGTGAGCTCAAGGTAGAGTGCTTTATCCATCATGCTTTGTCAGTCATGCATCTTCCATTCCAATATTTATTATTGCTATTTACAACTTCTCAAAAATTGTTTGTCCAGTTAACATGTGATTTTGGAGGTGCAGTCTTGTGTTGTACAACCTTTCACACTTGTTTAATTGATGCAGGTCCATCCTTTATGGTTGTCCTTTTAAAAATAGACAATTCTTTAATGACATTTTAAAAACTGCTAGCAATTTTGGCCAAATGTGAGAGAAATCATCCAGACATGAAGGTCTTTTAAATTTTTCGAAATAGTGGATATTCTCCATAAAATATGGCAAGTGTTACTAAAAACAGAAAAGCCTTTAAATGACTTCTCAGAGATTGCTTAACAGAATTTCAGCAAATTTAACAGAAAGCATCTTAGAATGGGTGGATTTTAAATTTATCATATCATGCTGGTCCACTGTCAAATATGACTTCCATTACTAAAAACAAATACAACAACCACTCAACCGAATGGATTGAAAGCATCCAGATCTCCATGGCTTTCAGTTTTGTTCTGATGACGCTGATCCTCTACCACATATGGCCATTGTTGCAAAATAAATGGAGAAATATTTACTTGACTTCAAAAAACCCACTCCGCATACAGAATTTGACCAAATTTAACAAAAAGCATAATCGTTTGTGACCAATCAGTCGGCTTTCTTCAGAATTAATAAGTTAAGAAAAAACCAAAAAACTAATATTTCTTAGTCTCGGATAGCATGCAGTCAGTATCAAAAGGTTATCATATCTATCAAAAAATTCAGTCTATTTGCATAGTTATATTTGATTCTGTACAGCTGCTATTGTTTCTGTTGATACATGTTGTATTTTAGTGCATG
This sequence comes from Megalonaias nervosa, assembly GCA_016617855.1. Taxonomy (NCBI): domain Eukaryota; kingdom Metazoa; phylum Mollusca; class Bivalvia; order Unionida; family Unionidae; genus Megalonaias; species Megalonaias nervosa. Next base: position 33,304 of record JAECUM010014122.1, on the reverse strand, counting down.
ATCAGATGTCTAATCCAAAGTCAGAACTTAGATTTTATGACACTCTGTAAATGAAGATGTTATTTTATAATGCCAAAATGTTGATACCGTTCAGTTAGAGCCATAAATAAACCTTGAGAAATTCAATTTTTTTCTGGAAGAAACATTATGTTGTTGCTTTGTGTTTCAGGAAACTTGCTGATGAAACGCTGCTGTCATTAGATGTGAGGAGATATGCAAAGGCCGTAGCAGATGTTATAGTTACATTTAAGGAACAATATGGAGCTCTATGGCAAGCACAGAGTGTTAATATTAGTAAGCAGTATTGTAGAGTACTTACTATATTGAATAATATTGCAATGTAATATTGTTAATCTATCTTCTTTCATGTTAATATACCATATATGCCATGATGGGTAAATTATGAAAGAGTTTGGTTCATGAGGATGAAAGTATTTAGAGTAATTGCTTGGTTGCAATGAAAATTCCCACCATGTCTTGGATGGATCACTTTTTTTCAATGAGATTCCCACCATGTCTTGGTTGGATCATTTGGTTTCGATGAAATTCCCACCATATCTTGGATGGGTTACTTGGTTTCAATTCCCACCATATCTTGGATGGATCACTTGATTGCAAAAAAAAAAATAATTACCTTTCCTCCCTATAAAATTTGACTCTAATTGACGCATACACAAACGATAAGTTTCAAATGAATGATGTTGAACAGTGGAATGACAAGAAGGCAGGAAAACATGGACCAACCAATTTTTGAATCAATTAAAGACTTTGAATAGTCAGAAACCAAGCCCTATCAGTTTTACAAAGTGGAAGAATGCTATTTCCTGTTTACATAATTACCAGTTTTCTTTGTAATAATTACCTAACTTGTAGGTCATGCTTCTCATTGCCTTATTGATGGAGCATGAAGCTCTATGCTATGTATTTAGTACTGCTAGAGGTACTGTTTGATGGCACAAGGTGTGTAGAGCAGTTCTAATTTGTCATCATTATTATCATACTAATGGTTTATTTGTTGTTGTGGTTAATATGCTTTTATGAGATGGGGTTTCTGCATGACATGTAATGTCATTCTTAACACTGTAACAGATTTTAAAAACAGATTTACAGAAAGAGCAGAACACATAGTCATGTCCCTTTGAACTTAATTCAACTTCCCTGTTTCCATCCATCATTGAATTTTTGGTTGATTAGCTTTTGGTGTTTGGCAGTGGGAGATAATATGCATTTAAACATCTTGACAGACTTTGAACACTAAAGTCAAAATGACCTAACTTTACAGACCTGCCAACCCTTATGAATTTGCAGCATGTCTTATGGAAATGACCCTTGAAATATGGAATTAAAGCACAAATTATGGCTGTATGATTGTGGTAAGATCTGGATACTGGTGTGATTTGGATCTGAGATTAGATTCAGTGGAGTTGGACAGGGAACCAGACTAACTTTACATGACTACCTCAGATGCTTTAATCTGCACATATTTTGTGATGCAAAATGTCTGCATGACCAAGCTGTTGGTTGGAATTTTCAAAAAATGGCATTCAACAAGCAATACATTTTTATGGATGAAAAGGACAACAAGCCTCTTAAAAAATTTTAAATTTTACAGAAGAATAAAAAGGAATATTCAGATTCTTGTGAATTAAAGCAGGAACTGCAACAGTTATATTTAATGGACATCTTGTGTTGAGTGGAGTATGTCTTATGGTGGGAAAGATGACTGCCATCAGCACATGAAATTAGATTTTTTTAAAAGGGTTAAGTCAGGTTGAAAGGTAAAAAGCAATTGATCTTCATAGTGTTTGGAACTGCAGTTTGTGAAACTGTACTGAAGGTAATTAAGGTCCAAGTATACTTCACAAACTGTTTAGTTGAATACAGTGTTTATCATCACTGCATCTGTCTTGAATCACAATTCTGGAATAGTGAATGCAAGTTTTCCAATTTGGCAGAAGCAGTACATGATATTTTATTACACCTTACAGAAACTGGTCTAACTTAGGATAAAAAATTGACTGCCTTACTGAGGTTTTGTTAGGGTTGGCAGGTCTTAGTTTATCCCACATGAGCTCTTGAGTAGTCCAGCCATAATCAATTAACATCTTTAATCCTGTCCAATTTAATTTGATCTTTCATGGTATAGTCTCTAATACACCTCTACAACTTTAATCACTGAAGCTGAAAATACTTGCAGAGAGAATAAAAGTAATGTTTATTGTTTTATGCTGATTGACCTCTTTAGTACCCAACCATAATCAGTTATTGTCTTTAATCTTTTTGGGATTACTTCTGCTCACACATATTATAAATTCATCTCAACAAACTTCAAACAGTTAAGCCAGCCATCCCTGCCAACATGATCAAAGGGTGAAATTAGTAGTTGTCCTGCTTAAGCCAAGTTACAGTGACCTAATTACAGGCAGTATTGCCGTAAATATACTGAATCAATGGAACAAAAATGTGAAGAAATTGGAAGTAAATTTTTTTCCCGAATAATTTTGCATGCATGGGAGATTTCAGCGAGTGGCAGGAGCTACAGGAGAAACCCCTAATATTGGGAGAAAAATTCTCCCATGTATGAGGTTCACATGTAAATATCTGGATATGAAATATGACAGGTATATTTTTTGTGTGTCAATTTGCTAAACAAGTTCAGTGCTGGTCAGAAAGTGGTTCAAGTAAGTAAACTAGGTTGCATTATACTTTTGCTTGCCAGTAAAGAATATTTTAATATTATTTCACAAATAATGAATTATGGTCACATTTCTGGTCTTTATTTTTGTTTTTATATAGCTAAATAAGTCTGTTTACTGAGTACACATACTACCAGTAGTTATAAGTATAAGCTTTCCATAAATGATATAATTACCATAGTTTAAATTTTATAAACACTTGGCAAGTTCTTGAACTGTGGAAGATATTGTGTTGCTTAACAAATTTGAGTGGTTAGAGCATCCACCTCAGATGCGGGAGGTTGCAGGTTTGAACCCAGCCAAGTCATACCAAGACGTTAAAAATCCAACTCACACACACACAATGTTTGAGTGAAGTATTAACAAACTAAATTGATTAAAGCCCAAGAAATCTCAATGATCATTAAAAACCTATCTATGAATGAGACTTGGATTATAATAACATATACAATTGCTGACTGGAGCCAGTTCTAATATTAAGATTTTGAGGATTGTCCTTGACAATAAAATGTATGATCAAAGTTAATTGCATATTATTCATATTATCTTTGAAAGACATTCCATATTCTCCATCAAAAATTGCTTGAAGTTTGAAACAACAGTTAGGTCATTGATGTTCTGGATACATAAATGAGTCTAATCACTTAGACTGGTTCATTAGGATATTTACAAACACCATTGTTATTTAATGATTTTTTCGGTAGAAAGACCAAATTGTTTTTGTCTTAAATGAAGTTATCAGTGGGAAATCTGCCATTTAATAAAAGCAATATGACAAGCACTCATGGAACTCGCATGTCAGAGTTGTTGACTGCTTTATCACAAGTAAATGTCAGCCAGGATTGGGTGTGTTGACCGCTTTATCACAAGTAAATGTCAGCCAGGATTGGGTATGCTGACCACATTATAATAAATAAATGTCAGCCAAGATTGGGTATGTTGACTGCTTTATCACAATTAAATGTCAGCCAGGATTGGGTATGTTGACTGCTTTATGGCAAATAAATGTCAGCCAAGATTGGGTATGTTGACGACTTTACGACAAATAAATGTCAGCCAAGGTTGGGTATGTTGACGACTTTACAACAAATACATGTCAGCCAAGGTTGGGTATGTTGATGTCTTTACAACAAATAAATGTCAGCCAAGATTGGATATCTTGGCGACTTTACGACAAATAAATGTCAGCCAAGATTGGGTATGTTGATGACTTTATGACAAATAAATGTCAGACAAGATTGGGTATGTTGACGACTTTATGACAAATAAATGTCAGCCAAGATTGGGTATGCCACACCGAGTAATAAGGAGTTGTTGCATATGTCTGCTGATTTTGCTTCCACAAAATAACATGGGTAATCATATCAGTTTCATAATCTGACAGTTGTCCGATCAAACACCTGTTTGTTAGTGCAATTAAAACATTTGTGTTGTCTGATGAAACTCCTGTTTTTGAGTACAAGTAAACTGACTGTTGTCTGATCAAGCACCTATTTGCTAGTACAAGTAAACAGACTGTTGTCTGGTCAAACACCTGTTTGTAAGTACAATTAAAACATTCTTTAGTTTAAGTCTCAGCTTGATCAATTTTTATCGCTTTAAAAATAAACACTGTATATTTTTGTACTATTGAATATTATTGCAAATTATTAAAATATGATTTTGAGAAAATTGGACAGATTGAATATTTAGGTTAAGTATAGTATGATCCATGATTATGACAATGTAAGTCCCATAAAAACAGCATCCTACTGTGACAGTAGTTTCCCTAAAAACAGCATCCAACTTGTGGTATGATATATGATTATTACAATGTAGTTCCCTTAAGAACAGCATTCTACGTGTGGCATGACGCATGATTATGACAAGGTAGTTCCCATAAAAACGGCATCCTACTTGTGGCATGATGCATGATTATGACATGGTAGTTCCCATTAAAAAAACAGCATACTATGGGTATTCCTGTTGGATCCATTTAAGATAAGACTGCCACTCACTATACTAGTGTAGGGATATATAGATGATCTCAAATGTGTAATGATTTAATATTGAATTTATGAAACAAGCTGAATAATGTACAGCTTTTGTGAGCCTTGGTGAGCAAAAACTGGACATTATTCAATGAGTTTAATAAATTTAATATTAAATCATTACCCATTTGAGATTCTTTTTATCACATAGTGTATATTTAAGTGGACATTATTTAGATTGAAAGAAGAATGAATAATTTCGTTCATTCTGACAGGCGTTGCACCTTTCATTTGTTGTGCGTAAAAAGTAGTCACAACCAAAGTTGAACTAGTATTGATGTTTAAAAATAGATTATACGTTTCTTACAAATTGTAAATCAAAGAACAGGTGTCTGTCAGAATAAACAGAACATTTTACACAGACAAAATCATATTTCAGCACAGAATGTCCAATGTGTCTGATGTTGCATTGTTTAATGCACTTCTGTACAGTTGATGATCCATGTTTACTTAACCTTAATGTGACACTTTCACAACTAAACATTACATTGATATTTGTGATATTCACATGAAAGAAGGTTTATTGAATGGAGAAATTCCCATATTTACTGTAATGTATTTGTAACCGAATATTTGCAGTGTTTGACTCCCATATTTACTGTAATGTATTTGTAACCGAATATTTGCAGTGTTTGATTTGGAACTTCAGAATATGCAAACAAATTTAATTTTGACTCCGAATTGCATCATGTATATACTGCATAAGTATTCAGTGGTTGGACAAACTTAAGCCAGTTTGGAGACTGGTTTATGTCCACATTCTTCTGTGAACAGAGGTGAGTTTATTTACTTCTGTAAGTTAATATTTAAACAACACTTCCATGCTACAGATATACTGGCTTCCTCAACCCTCACCCCACACAAGCAATACCCATAGTTATACTTGTTATAGTTTTTGTCTTGTGGTTTAGCCATTTTTCTTGTTATGATATGTTTTACACAACAGAACAAACCCCTGTGGGAGTAAATTAGCCATATTGAAGCAGACGAGACCATTTTTCCCCAATTCCTTTTTGTGAGTGATTCGAAAAATGGCTACCAGAAATGTTCATTGAAAGCAACGAATTTCAGCAGCCAGGGTTAAAAAAGTTTTCCCACAATTGCAGCCAATCAGTAAAGAGAATATTGCGCAATAATTTCATGGGCTTATTTGGACCAATTAGAATCATATTAAGTGATATTTTAACATGTGGTAATATAATAAATATGAAACTGCACACACCATAGGAGAACAATACCTACTATGTGATAAAATAGTTTATAACACACTGCTTTCTCTATACCATTTATTTCTAATCCAGTTTGGAAGAATTGATTGGTATATAGGTGGATGTAAATAACCACAAATCGTGTGCTTTCTTAACTTGCCTTTGTGTTTTTCATTTGAGATATAAAAGTTGTATTAACATTTAAATATTAGTCTACACAAAAGTAAAATAAAACTTTTTGTTTTTAGTTGCCTTGGATTCAGCAAGTAACAACTTGACATTAGCTGCACAGAAGTTTTATGACTACATACAAACTATTGATAAAAATGAGTAAGTATGGTCTTATTTATATTTACTTTCTATTAAGTATTGGCTTTTGTCCATGATTATGTTATATTTATTTAATTTGTATTGTGTGATTGACTTTTATCCATAATTAAGGGGTAGGAGTTGGGCCTACATATCTAAATTTATACAGGGTAATCATGTTTACTAGGTTTGAATCCTATATACAGCCTTGATTCTGACCTTAGAATTTTATAGAAACAAATTTTGTTTACAGTTTGATGGAAGTTTTGATTAAGATGACAATGGTGGGGATTGATATAAGATTGCTTATAACTTAAAATGATCTTGAAATAATTTTTCTTAGGTTTTTTATTAAGTTTGATTATTATATTAGAATTACTCATTCCTATGTTAACATTCAAAGTGGAATCGGTCTTATTGTTATGTTCAGTTTTAATTTGAGAGGCTTTATTTATTTAAATTATTCACTGGAATTGCAAAGTGCACATTATTTCTGGACTAAATCACTATTCTGGGATTGTCTTGAATTCATTCAGGGATATTTAGATTTATATCATTATGATACAGCAAGACTGTTAAGACATTACCACATTCCAGGCTGTTGGTACATCAACTCATTCAAAAATTGGAATTCATTCATATCATCACTGGAATTCATTTGGAACTTGATACATTGGAACTTGTGATAGAACTTTTAGGACTATTAGGAATTTGATTCAGATTACTGTAAGTTCTTTCTAAATTTCCACATTGTATTGTAGGGAAATAAATTATTTGTTGAAGTTTACAAAATTCACTCATTGATGTTGCTTTGTTTAAGAACATATATTCATAACATTAGATATATTAATAGTCATTGTATTAAACTAACATTGTATGCTTAGAAATTCCAAATATATCTTGGAAGGAAACATACTTAAAATGGCGAATTTGTCTTTTAAATACCAGATGTAGATCACATTCAGTACTGACCTTAAAAGCTGGATGCAGTTTGCAGGATACAATTTAGTTTAATTTGTTCACCATTGTGGACATACATTTGTCTATTCCAAACCCTCTGTTAGAATTCCTGTTTCGAGGACATCCAGATTGTGACCATGGACTCTCAGTTTCTCAACATCTTTTCTAAAGTTGTATATATTATGGCCTAGACTCATTGTTCTGGAAGGAAATGTGGCTGTGAATTTTCATCCAGTTTCAGAATCCTACAGAGAACTGTGCTACTGGTTTTCATTGTATATTTCTGGAAATGAAGATGAATTAATATTATGTAAAATATCAGCATGGACATGTGGAGTCTATGGAATACCAGTTTTTCCCACCTAGGAACTATTCTTATGTATAGAATTAATGGGTACTTGGGGTGGGTGGATTAGCCATTTCTTGAAAATCTTGTTATCCCTACTTCTTCTGAATGGATGATAAGATGAACATGGAGTTTTCACATGGAGACTTTTATGAAGTCTAGCTGTTCCTCAGTGAAAGTGGGGCAAATCTGTTATCCAAAATGACCACTATAATGGCCATCTTGAAAATCTTATCACGACTCCCCCTGAATGGAAAGTCGTATTGACATGGAGCATCAACAGAAAACTTCATATAATGTTCAGTTTAAGGTCCTAAATGAAAATAGTGCCGATCTGGCATCCAATACGGTAACTACAATGGCCCTTAGAAACCTTGATTTTTCTCACTCCTGCTTAACAGAAAATAATATTGCCACATTATGTCTAGTTAGTCCTAAAAGAAAAAAATATTGCCACATCATGTCTAGTTAGACCTAAATGAAAATAATATTGCCACATCGTGTCTAGTTAGTCCTAAATGAAAATAGGGCTAATCTGATGGCCAATGTGGCTGCCATAGTGGCGATAATGAAAATCTTATCATTACATCATAGTGGCCATAATGAAAATCTTATCATTACATCATAGTGGCAATAATGAAAATATTATCATTACATCATAGTGGCCATAATGAAAATCTTGTTATCATTACATCATAGTGGCCATAATGAAAATCTTATCATTACATCATAGTGGCCATAATGAAAATCTTGTTATCATTGCATCATAGTGACCATAATGAAAATCTTGTTATCGTTACATCATAGTGGCCATAATGAAAATCTTATTACGTCATAGTTGCCATAATGAAAATCTTGTTATCATTACATCATAGTGGCCATAATGAAAATCTTGTTATCATTATGCCTCTTGAATGGATGGTCATTATCAACATGGGGGTTTCACTAAAAGACTTCTTATGATGTCTAGCAAATCTAATGTCAAATATGTTGCAAACATTGTTATCGCTACTCCTACTGAATGGATGGTCATATCAGCATGTTTTGTTTTTGTGAAACAACTTCTTATGATGTCTGGTTGGTCCTAATGTGCCATTCAGACATCCAGTACGCCTGCAACAGCAGCCATCTTGAAAATCTTGTTATCACTATTTCTTCTGATAGAATGGTCATATCTACATGGCATTGTCACTGAAAAATGATTTCTAATGAAATGAAAATGTGCAGATCCAACTTCTAATATGACTGCCACAATGGCCGTCTTGATCATCTTGTTATCACTACTTTTCCAAGATGACCAGTCATATTAACATTTTGCATTTGCCAAAAGACGTGTTATGATATCTAGTTGGTACTAAAAAGAAATGGCAACAGCCAATATCAAATATAGCCACCATGGCATCCATCTTGAAAATCTTGTTATTGTTGCTTCTCCAAAATGGAAAGTCATAGCAACATGAGGTTTCCACCAGAATATTTCTTATCATGCCTTCTTGGTCCTGAATGATAGTGGTACCAAAATGACTTCCAATATGTTCACCACAGCAGTTAATTTGAAAATCACATTATAGGTGAATAATATTCAACACTTTGCAGCTGAAAGGAAGACCTGGTCTTATCTTGAATTCTTGAACATTCTTTTCTTCAGTAGAACATCATTCCCTTCAGGGGACTCTTTTTTGTTTGAAACCAATTTTAATTATATAATACTTGCCTACTGTTATTGTCCAACTCCCCTGTGCCATGCTTGCCCTGCTATCCGTTCAGTCTTTGTCAAAGACAAAAAAGGACAGTATTCCAAATAATGGAAATTATTAAAGCATTAGACTGGGATTATGTTTTGTATGTTCTAAGACCTCCAGTTGTAATTGATGGAGGGAATTCACCTTGCATTGGGGACTGGTTCTAGGAAACATTTGGGCAGTGCAATAATGCCAGCTAAATATTACATAATTAAAGTTAGTTTTACCCCATTCCTTTGGAATTATACTATGCCTTCATTCATATATTTTCTGTGCAAGATGTTGTGAATAATTGCATTATTCAACATTTAGTGCTTTACTTTTTCACCATAGAGGGTTTTTTTGACCAGGAAATAAATAATTCAATAGCCATCATTTCCATTCCAGTCCCTTGGCAGTAAGGATAGTGAATGATAACATGATGCAGCTTGAGAGGACCTTCATAGATCCAGAAGGAGTGCCAGGAAGACCAATCTACAAGTAGGTCTTATTCATGTTAGAAACATCACAGTTCCAGGTTTTAATTCCTTTTCTTTATGGTACTTTAGGAAGCTCGTTTATTCTTAATGAAGCATAGATTAGGCTAATCTGGCCTTTTGTGCTAGAAGATCAAAGCAATTAACCCTTGTGTGCTAGAAGATGAAGGTAATTAAGCCTTGTGTGCTAGAAGATCAAGGCAATTAAGGCTTGTGTGCTAGAAAATCAAAGCAATTTAGCCTTGTGTGCTAGATGATAAGGCAGTTAAGCCATGTGTGCTAGAAGATGAAGCTAATTAAGCCTTGTGTGCTAGAAGATCAAGGCAATTAAGCCATGTGTGATAGAAGATGAAGCTAATTAAGCCTTGTGTGCTAGAAGATCAAGGTAATTAAGACTTGTGTGCTAGAAGATCAAGGTAATTAAGCCTTGTGTGCTAGAAGATTAAGCTAATCAAGCCTTGTGTGCTAGATGAAGCTAATGAAGCCTTATGTGCTAGATCAAGTTAATCAAGCCTTGTGTGCTAGATGAAGCTAATGAAGCTTTGTGTGCTAGATCAAGTTAATCAAACCTTGTTTGCTAGATGAAACTAATGAAGCTTTGTGTGCTAGATCAAGCTAATCAAGCCTTGTGTGCTGGATGAAGCTAATGAAGCTTTGTGTGCTAGATGAAGCTAATCAAGCCTTGTGTGCTAGATGAAGCTTTGTGTGCTAGATCAAGCTAATCAAGCCTTGTGTGCTAGATCAAGCTAATCAAGCCTTGTGTGCTAGATCAAGCTAATGAAGCTTTGTGTGCTAGATCAAGCTAATCAAGCCTTGTATGCTAGATGAAGCTAATGAAGCTTAGTGGGCTAGATCAACCTAATCAAGCCTTGTGTGCTAGATCAAGTTAATCAAGCCTTGTGGGCTAGAAGATCAAGCCAATTAAGCCATGTGTGTTAGAAGATCAAGGCAATTAAGCCTTGTGTGTTAGAAGATCAAGGTAATTAAGCCTTGTGTGCTAGAAGATTAAGCTAATCAAGTCTTGTGTGCTAGAAGATCAAGGTAATTAAGCCTTGTGTGCTAGATGAAGCTAATGAAGCCTTGTGTGCTAGATGAAGCTAATGAAGCCATGTGTGCTAGATCAAGCTAATGAAGCCTTGTGCGCTAGATGAAGCTAATGAAGCCTTGTGTGCTAGATCAAGTTAATCAAGCTTTGTGTGCTAGATGAAGCTAATGAAGCTTTGTGTGCTAGATCAAGCTAATTGAGCCATGTGTGTTAGAAGATCAAGGCAATTAAGCCTTGTGTGCTAGAAGATGAATCTATTCAAGCCTTGTGTGCCAGAAGATGAAGCTAATCAAGCTTTTTGTGCTGGAAGATGATGTTAATACTCAGTAATGCAGAATATGATATAATGCCTAGAATATTACTATAGATAAGAATGGAAGGGATATGTGATGATTGTTTTAATACTGATATTAGCAAAATATAATAAATCTTAATGTAAAGTTGGTAGGGTAGAAAATATAAATTGCTTCCCAATGAAACACTGTTACATTTTAGCAGTGTTATTGATCTTCCTGCTCAACCGATGACTGGGAACTTCATTTGCATATCAGAAGTGAATGGGTGGATTTGTGCAACTTTTTGGAGTTTCCAATCCGAGTACTATATACTTTATCACTGTTTGAACTCTGGCAATAGCAATATTTAGATCTGAGTTAAATCAGATTTGGAATATAGGTTTAAATATCAAGATCTCTGATAATGTTGATAATGAGCTAGATCCATGCTCTTTAAATGAAGGGAGTGTGCATCAGATTGTCTGAGCTTGTTACCAATCGGCAAGAGATATTTCTGATTCAGTTTTGATGCAGCTTAGAGCATATGTTTATAGCATCAGGATCTTGTAAGAGTCAGAGAATGTGTGAAATCTAAACATCTAATGAGCTTGTTACCACCCAGGAGACCGTGCATGTTTCAGGACCAATTTTGATCCAATATGAAATATGGGTTTATGTCAGCAAGATCTTTGCATATTAATGAGATGATCTTGCCTGAGCTTGTTAGCCCTCTGCAAGTCTTATTTTTGATCCAGTTTTGTAAAACTGAGGATATAGGTTTATACTATCATGATCTTACAACAAGAGTTGGATTATACACTGGATCCACTTATATGAATGCATGTGATTGGGTGAGCTAGTTACTATTACACTATTTATGATATGATTTTGACCAAAGCTTTGAACATAGGTCTAAATCATTAAGGTCTTGGATGAGATCCATGCATATTAATAAGGTGATTACAATTATGAGTGAGGTCCATGCATATTAATGAGGTGATTACAATTATGAGTGAGGTCCTTGCATATTAGTAAGGTGATTACAATTATGAGTGAGGTCCTTGCATATTAATAAGGTGATTACAATTATGAGTGAGGTCCTTGCATATTAATAAGGTGATTACAATTATGAGTGAGGTCCTTGCATATTAAGGTGATTACAATTATGAGTGCAGCCATGCATATTAATGAGATGATTACACTTATGAGTGAGGTATATACATATTAATGAGGTAATTACAATTATTAACAAGATACATGCATATTAATGAGGTGATGACAATTATGAGTGAGGTATATGCATATTAATGAGGTGATTACAATTATGAGTGAGATATATGCATATTAATAAGATTATAACAATTATGAGAGAGATCCATGCATATTAATGAGGTGATTACAGTTGTGAGTGAGGTATATGCATATTAATAAGATTATAACAATTATAAGTGAGATCTGTGCATATTAATAAGGTGATTACAATTATGAGTGAGAGCATGCATTATAATGAGGTGATTAAAATTATGAGTGAGAGCCATGCATATTAATGAGGTGATTACAAATATGAGTGAGATCCATAAATATTAATGATTACAATTATGAGTGAGAGCCATGAATATTAATGATTATAGTTATGAGTGAGAGCCATGAATATTACTGAGGTGATTACAGTTATGAGTGAGTGCTATGAATATTAATGAGGTGATTTGGCTTCAAAATTAAGAGTTTCTCAACACTTGGTGACACTATTTTACATTTGTTGTTCATCAGACTTGGTAAATAGGCTTATGTCATCAAGCTGTCTGATGAATTTTTTATTATGAGTGAGACGTACTCATTATCATTGAGGTTCTAACTACTGGAAAGACTGAATTTCTGACCTGACTTTAATCCAACTTGGAAAATAGGCAATTCTCATTAAAATATTGGAAGATTGTTTATTATGAGCAAGGCCTGTGAATATTCATTAGATGATCTTGCATCAGATAGAGGATTTTTCCACTCAGACTGTTTGTGATAGGAGTTGGGGTAGACTTGGTAAATAGGTTTATATCATTAAGACTTTGGTTGGGTTTGATTACGAGCAAGATCAGTATCTGTTGTAATAGTCTTGTATTATCAAGACAAGATGCTGGATGACTGTGAGCAAGATCAGTGTATGTTGTAATAGTCTTGTATTGTCAAGAGAAGATGCTGGATGACTGTGAGCAAGATCAGTGTATGTTGTAATAGTCTTGTATTATCAAGACAAGATGCTGGATGACTGTGAGCAAGATCAGTGTATGTTGTAACAGTCTTGTATTATCAAGAGAAGATGCTGGATGACTGTGAGCAAGATCAGTGTATGTTGTAATAGTCTTGTATTGTCAAGAGAAGATGCTGGATGACTGAGCAAGATCAGTGTATGTTATAATAGTCTTGTATTATCAAGACAAGATGCTGGATGACTGAGCAAGATCAGTATATGTTGTAATAGTCTTGTATTATCAAGACAAGATGCTGGATGACTGTGAGCAAGATCAGTATATGTTGTAATAGTCTTGTATTATCAAGACAAGATGCTGGATGACTGAGCAAGATTTACACATCTATATCTGATTGTCTGAGTCCTGTCTCAATTTTTCATCCTATTTTGATGAAACTTTGTAAATAGGCTTATATCAATATCAAGAGACAATGTAAATTAGTTATGCCTTATTGCTTGACAGAATTTGTATCAGATTTTGTAAAATAGGTCAAACAGACATGATATCAAGTCTGGGAGATAGTTTATACAGTACTGTTTTCTTACACCTCTGCATCAGCCTGCTTAGTGAAATGGTCAGCTGTAAAATAAACTATTGAGTCATATCAGGCCCACACTGGGGCTTTTGTTTCTTGTATTTTTCTGATGCATTTAATTCTTATGAAATAATATGTTGACATGCACATCTTTAAGAATATCTGATCCCAGGTTTATCATCAGAGAAATATGGTATTATATCATCGTAAAGTTTATTAATGAATATGCATTTAGAGGAATGGGCCAAATAATTGGTCCCTGTTATTGATGGTGAAGATAATTAACAAATATTATGAAGTACAAATTTGATTTCCAGGGACAGTTGATCTGTTGAGACAATAAGAATGCTCAGAAATCAGGATACAACTGTATGGAGATTCATCTTGATAAAGTTCCTAAATTCTGGAAAACAGAAGTATAGTAAACATTGTTTATTCTGTGCCCTTTACTTGATTTGGTACAAAAGACTACTTAACATGATAATACAATGAACGTTAACTTTCTGAAGATTGTAGCAATGCAGCCAACACTTCCACAAGTCAGAGATCAAAACAATACTTATGTTCTCATGGAAATGCTTGAGGTTATGGCTCTGATGATTTGTTGACACTTTTTACATTCATTTATGATGATTACAATGAATTCAGATTCAAAGGTAAAACCAAAACATGAATTTTGGCTGACAAACTTTATTTATCTGGTATTAATTTCTTACAGTATTTTTACCAGTAGACCTTACTAATATTTTATTTGATCAAAATTTCATTGTATATTGTTATTTACAGTGTGCTGGATATTTTTTAATATAAATTTAAGAAAATATATGACTTCTTATTAAAAGTTGTGTTATATGATGTTTATTCAATTTTCTAGGCACTAACCACCATTTTGAATTATAAAATGAATGAAATATCATGGTTTCATTTACCATTTTTATTCTTAATTTTATTTGCTTTTATTGAACAGGGGTCCAATTGTTTTTGGATTTCTATAAGAAAATATGGGATCCACATCTACGTCTGCATTATAAGTGGGTCTACAAGTTATCAAGGTGTACTGTATAGAGCGAATGGTGGACTATATTATTATTATTATTATCATTGGGTCCATGAACATATACATTTTATAAACGTGGACCATGTTATAGGCAAGGGCACAACGTACTGATGTGCAATATGCATGTTATTATTATGATGTATGGTAGCCATGGTTACAATAATATGACTGACAGCATTATGTTTAACCCTCTAGGCATGTGATGTTTGCTCCTAGCAAGTTTGACAGCTACACAGGAAGTAGTTTTCCAGGAATTGTGGACACCATGTTTGAAATTCAGCACAATAATGCCAGCAGCTGGGAGTTGCTGAAACAACAGGTGTATGTAGCCACTTACACTATTCAGTCTGCTGCTAACTCACTGGATCCTATTGGACTTTAGGAACTAAGCAAGAATCTACAGTTATCGCCACTTGAAACAGTAACAAAAGTGATACTGTCTCATAGCACAAAAATACATAATTTTTGCATATTTGTAAAGATTTTGAAAGCAGATTTCTGTATATAAGATTACAAATGATTAAATATACTATAAAACGTAGATGATAAGTTCAGGGCATGTGTTTATTTTTAGTATGCATTTATTGACATTGTTTATTAGTTGTTTTAAAAATGCTTAGATATTGTAATGCATACTAACAAGATCAAGAATTGTTATCAGTAAAAAGAGAGATAGCAAAAGTAAGCAGATCAAATCTGAATTATATATATATAGATATATATATATATATATATATATCTATATATATATATATATATATATCTATATCTATATATATATATATATATATATATATATATATATGATTTCATTTCTATTTGACAGTTGTTTGTGCACATCCCTCTAATTTTTCATGCACCAGCAATCTTCTGTATATTTTTGGAACTGTAGAAGTATACAGATTGTATATACCTACAAGTTAAGAAAATAAAATTATTTTTTGCCTTAGATTTTCATAAAAAATTAAACGATATACAAATCATAGGTAGGTAAAACTGAAATAAATATTATTTTCACCTCTACTGATTCATTTATAAAATCAAATAATAAATCATGAATCTCAGACAATACAGCAGTTGCTGCATTATCAAGTCAGAGGTATGACAAATTAAAAACAAAATTATGACATCTTGTTGCCGTAATGTAAGAAAGTGCAATGAGGTCAGAGATGGGACATAACATGTAATTGCAGCTTCATTCCTTTGAATGCAATTTAAATCACATAGTTCACACTTTTGTACAAGAAAACAGTGAAGTTAACTGAAGGTATACCTAATGTTAAAAATCTATAGAGACATAACTTGCCATAAAAATTGTCCCATGATACCTTAATTTTATGTTCTTCCTTAGAAGATCTTGAACTTTTTAAAAGACTGTGGTTTATTAAGAATTTGACTTTGTATTTTAAGGATTTTACCCTAATTTGTTTTTAGCTCTGTTTTGTACATCCATTTTATGATACATAAACTTAACCCATCATGATTTAGATATGATTGACCTGATGCACTGTTGTTAGCTTTCTTTTTTATATCATTTTATGATACCTACACTGGCTTATCATTATACAGTCAGGATTGATGTGATGCGATGCCGTTAGCTTTGTTTTTTTTTATATTTCTTTTTATGATACCTACACTTGCTTATTGTTATAAAGCCATGATCTGATGTGCTGTAAAATCATTCATATATATATATACAAACACATATTTGTTGTACATATATTTAATCTGGCTTACCTAGTATTTTGTTTTTTCACAAAAACTGAAATGCTACTATTTCAGATTTTGTCCATTAGTTAATGATCTAAAGAAGGTAGTAACTGATGGGGCTGAAAAGAGTGTCTTGTTATTTTTTGAGATTATAATATTACAATGAAACAAAAATTTCTACTTGCTCTTTCTTCATGAACTATTTCTGGAATTGTTGATCAAAGTGCTATCAGGAGAAGGTCAGTCAAAGAACACATTCCATGTTTCGTTGTCTAAATGGGTGTAGTTCGCTGCCCTAATGATAAGATTTTTTTTTTAACGTCTTGATTGCATGCTCAAATTTGTAGATAAATGTTATTTTTACTGGTTCTTGTACAAGTACACACCTGTATGTTGGTATCACTGAGTTTAACAGGACACTGGTCAGAGGTTTCTATTATTGCATCAGAAAGCTCCATGTATGTAAAACAATAACATAAGACAAATCTTTTTTGATAGGATCATCCATAATGAAAGGAATTAGCACAAGATGATTACATAAAACTGATACAAAACTCAAGGTGCAACAGTAATTACATGTACTATTATGGATAAAATATTGGAAGTGGACATATCTCCCTATCATACAGTGATTCTTCTTTTAATTAGTTGCAATAATTATGGTATTATGGCCAATCTTTAAATGGCATTGAGGATGACTATGAAAGCTTGTTTTTCGCCATTAGGTTCAAAAATGCAGACTGCAAAATAGTTGTCTCAGGTCTACCGGCAAGAATGGATGTACTGGTGTCTCCAGTAAATGATATCCAAAGTGCTTAATGTGAAAACTTCCAATTGCTACTTTGTTCCACAGTACCAGAGTTTCTTCAAAGACAACCAAGGTACAATGAACACAGAATTATACGTGAGATAGAATCTACTTGTCCAGTGGGTAACCGATACTGCTTTACTCCATAAAGATATTGACCAATACATAAGACTTGTAAAAATGTCTTAGACATGAGGCAGAATATTGTTTGTACTGTGGGGAGCAGGGACATGTAACACATAGGTGTCTGAATGGAAAGCAGATTCATTTTGTTTATAATTAACTAGGACCTAAACAAAAGTCATGCACATTCCAGGAAGTGAAATGCAATGGAGTGCAGCCGTATGCAGCATATAACCAACAAACTGGATTAGAACATGTGTACACTTTTGAATGTAATAATTCTGTAAACAGGTATGAGTCACTAGTTGATTTCTGTGTGCGTGTGTGTGTGTGTGTGTGTGTATGATTTAGATTTTTAATGTCGCTTTAACAATTTTTCAGTTATATCGCTACGATGTCTGCAGTGTGACAGTTTATAGTGATGTCTAGCGCTGGGGCATCATGCTGCAGACATGTAGCATGATGTCCCACCCAGTCATATTATCCTGACACCAGGCTGACCAGTCCTAACACTAACCTCTTAATGCTGAGCACCAAGCGAGGCAGCTGTTAGTACCATTTTTTAAAGTCTTTGGTATGACTCAGCTGGGGTTCAGACCTGTGACCTCCGAGGCGGACACTCTAATCACTAGGCCACTGGAGCGGTCTTGATCTGTGTACACAGTGTAACTTGTAATCATGTAATAACTGTGATATTACTCTTCGGATTCTTTAGCAAACATGGAAAAGAAACACCACGAAAAAATTTTGAATGTTAGAGATTCAAAAGGTCTTCTTTCAGAGACTTCACACATCTTGACTAAATGTGCAAAGGTCAGGTGATGTGACTGTACTTGAAGTACATATGCATAATAACTGTAAGTTTTAGGACACTACAAGTTTTGGGACACCCTTAATTTTATTCAGAAGTATTTTTTATGAACTGTATATGAAATAATAGCCATTTTTTTATTGACACTAAGTTTTGGGAGACCATTATTTTTTCTAATAATCAATCAATATATTTGATAGATTTAACAATATTTCATTTAAAGAGAAAAAGACTTTGTGGTTTTTGAAAGGACTATCGTCTTGAATTATTAAACAGATATGTTATAAGTTAATACAAGTTGTTTGAAAAGTCATTAAATATATTTTTAAATTTCCTGGTTTCTTTATCTTTCTACCTAATTCAGATATGTACAGTTGTATTGGACAATGACAAGAACTGAGCATTTGTGGGATATTGTACCAATATTAACAGTAACTCTTCCCTTTTGTGCTCTACTTTACAATTGTCATTTTAAGCATTATTGCATTAAAATTGTCGATAGTCACCAGTAATTATGTTTTTTGCTTGAAAATGTAATTACTTTATATTAAAATGTGATACCAGTATGAAAAAAATGAAGATAGTGTTTGCTTCAATGCTTGCTTTAGTAAGCATGTTTACATCACAGCATCTCAGCATGTACGTTGAAGATTTTAACATGTGCTGAATGAAGTACATACATTGGTTTCAAGTGATAGGCACCACTACACTATACTTAAGTAATATCTCTAATATATGATAAAGAAGTTGCAGAAATAATGCTTTGAAAATAATTGTAATACTGTAAAATTCGTACATAGTTGGTTTTGATGTAAGTGACCATAAATAAGTACCTGTTTACTTGGCTATGGTGATCTTGCTAATATTATTGAGTAGAAGGCAGAGGGAGAGCTGGAAATAGAGGATGTATTGTGGTCAAAAATAAAAACATGAATACTAAGAACATTGTTACTGTGGGTAGTCAATCTAATATAAATTTTAGGGGCCAAAATTAGTTTATTACTGCCATTATGTATGGCCAGTCATACTGTTCAACTCAGTTTAGATTTTACAACTGTTAATTAGTGTGGATTAATGTTGTTCAACAAATGGGTACCAGCATTGCCACCAGAAAAAAATCCCTTTGTAACTAAGCCAGTTTCATGGCTTAAACAATTACTTGATCTGTATTGCTGTCAGAAAATGAAGGACAAACCTTCCAGTTATAAACAAAATGTAATGGTAAATTAACCACATGGCCAAAATCAGAAGTGGAATGAATATTCTGTGTAAAATTATGATTTTTTTTTAAGCCTATAAACACAAAACTAAAATTGATGATGATCAGTTATGTGAATACATGCTGATTAAGTGCCTTATATAATGAAAGATAAGCATCTTATCAAATAATTTACATCACTTTGTTGAGTCACAGCTCTGGAAAACATTAACTCTTGAGCATGTGAGTCAAAGTAAATATAATAGCAATGGATGTCTAGATAAAATATGATTTGATGAATGCATTTTTGTAAAAACAATGCATAAAGCAAAATCTGCATCTAATACTTTTTGGAATAAAAAAAAAAATATGTGATGCTGTGTACGATTTGCACTGTGTAAGTAGTGTACTGTACACTGTAAGGGGCCCCGAGTGGCCGAGTGGTCTAAAGCGCTCTTTGTTACGGATCACTGCTATCTCACCTCTGTCTGCGTGGGTTCGAGTCTAGGATTCGGCCAATGTAGGTATGTGAGAAAGCTTGCCAGTAGCTTCTCGTGGGTCGGTGGTTCTTTCCGGGGTTTTCCCAGGTTCTTCCTCCACCATTAATACTGGCCGCCATGTATAGCCTATCGTGTGCTGAAAAATGGCATTAAACCCTACAACAACAACAACAACTGTACACTGTACACAGTTCTTGAGGTAAACACTAAGCGTTCCTTGAATTATGAAGTCTTTATTTCATGTTGGAGAAATCTGGAAATATGCACATGCAAAATAATAACAAAATGAATCATACTAGTATATGACAGTTGATTGAAGTGGTAATTGAACAAGAGCTGGTCACTGTCTTGTGACATATTGCAGTCATCCCAGTTTTGTTTGACATTTTATGTGTCAATAAATGTTGGGACAATGAAAATGCACTGGTGTTTTTTACATGCACAAAGGTCATAGGAAACAAAAAAACTTATTTTTTCATCTCCCAAGACACAGTCAATACAGTAATGAATATACATGTAGCAATTCAATGCTTAATAACTCTCCTTCATTTCAGGACTCTGAAATATCTCACAGGTTGTGTAATTCTTGTTATGTTGGACTTAATAGCCACAATACTGGGACTACTTATACAAGTTTTTCCCATAAAATGTGAATTCTTAAAAAGACAATATCTTATCAACTGATGCATATGGAACCACTTCTGTTTTTATACAGAGCTACTTCTATTTATTATATAACATTTGGTCTAAATAGGAAAGGTTTAAGGATAGCAAATTTAAATATTCACTGTTATACCTAAACTAGATAAAATTAAGTTAATGTTGCATCAACTGGGGAAATGTTTAACCAATTCTTTACCAATATAGGAAGTATATATTCTGAACATGAACAAAATGGCAGTAATCCTGATTTAAACACCATCTTAACTTTTGTGAAGGCTAGAGTTCCTGGTGATCTACAGTTTGCCCTAAATATTGTCAGCAAAAGTGACATTCTCTACACTCTTAGCAAAACCAACACAAAAATGTTATGTGGTACACATGAGGTGGGACCAAAAGTCATACAGCTGTCAGCACCAGGTATAGCATGGTCTGTTACCTGCTTGATAAATGTAAGCATTAATTCAGTTGTCTTCCCAGACCAACTGAAGTTTGGTAAAATTACTTTCATTTTTAAACAAGGATGTAGAAATGATCCTGGAGATTATAGACCCATTTCTGTATTACCAGCTTTATCAAAAAGTGTTTTAAAACATGTATGTAGTGAAACCGGTTTATAACTACTTTAATACCTTTTCCCTTTTACACAAGTAGCAGTCAGGCTACAGCATGTCACATCAAACAGCTCTAACAAAATTAATGGATCAATGGCTGGAAGAAAGGAATAATGGCAACCTAACCTAAATCTTTGTAGTTTCTCATGATATTCACCTAAGCTACATTGTTATAGATTCCATGACCATACAAATAAACTTAAATTCATATTTTTGTGATAGGAAGCAAGAAGTCCTTATAAGAAATGTCCACTCCTATGCTATACAGGGCATGGTGTTCCACAATGCTCTGTAGTGGATCCATACCTCATTAATTTATCAATGATCTACTCTGTACTTAACAAGCAAATACTGACATGTTTGTAGATCATGAGGTAGCAGTGTCTGTATCTTGGAATGCAAACTAATTTCGTATATGTCAAACTGAGGAGTAGCCCAAACAAAATAAGATGGTAGTAAGTGAATCTAAGACAAAATGCATGCTTATGCGAACATCTAAACAAAGCATGCAAAGTTACAAATGAAAGATATATCACTGTACATTTATAATACACCTTTCCTTTGATAACTTGCATAATTGTTTTATAATTGCATTGGAGACATTTTAGACACCCAACATCAGAGAAATAGTTAACTTTTTCCAAGAGGTTTCAACAACCATCATGGATGCAAAACATTGTTACATCACTGTTTTTTGTTGTTGATCCACAACAAAACAAATTCCATTTGTTTTTTTACATTGGGGACATTTGTTTGGTGAAATACTGAAACCTGATATTTTTTATAGTTCATTAGTAAAATACTGATGGCTTGATTTCAGGGCAAGTAATAATGAAACTTCTGAAGGAAATCTGAATACCAGTTCAGGGATATTTAGTTCACTACAAACTCTAGAACATGCTTCTCCATAAAGAACTGTATCTGTGAAACAAAGTGTTTTATTTACCTAGTAATCATTTTGCTTAGTTGCCTTGCTATCTTTGATCACATTTGTGAATGAATAAGCTAATTCATGGTAGATGGACCACTCCGGTGGCTTAAGTGATTAGAACTTATGCCTCAGATGTGGTAGGTCACAGGTTGAAACCTTGGCCAGCTGCCTTGCTTCTCGCTCAGCATCAAGAGGTTAATGTTAGGACTGGTCAGTCTTGTGTCAGGATAATGTGACTGGGTGGGACATGATGCCACAAGTCTGCAGCATGGTGCTTCAATGCTAGACATCACTATAAACTGCCACACTGCAGTCATCATAGTGCTATGACTGAAAATTGTTAAAGCAACATTAAAAATCCAAATCACACTATTAGTATTGTTGTAATCTACTGTCTAGTCTGTGTCCTTTTTTTTCATTTGTGTTAAAAATGCAATACAGTCTCTTTTAGTAACTCTTTTGTTCTTAATCCATGCCTTTATTAATGTATTTGTATTGATTGCTCTTTAAATGGACATTTTTTCATCAGATTTTAATTCAAGAAAATTTACACTTGAATGTTGTTACATGTACTATATGGAAAATACATGTACATGTGTTAGCTCTCCTCCATTTACCTTGTTTGGAATACATTTTTACCTGCTATCTTATGTACATCTTGTCAAAGTTTTGGAGCTCTAACTACTTGTACAGTACAACCCTGGTGAATGAATCTCATTATGGGGTACTACACTTTCATTTTGGGGTATGAAAGTGTAGTACAGCCTGGTTTTAAGATCAGTTATTGGACCAAATAGTTTGTCCTTTAAATAAACATATTTGAATGGAGTGGTCTTTAGAAGATCCCAAAAATTATTATAAAATATTGTGAGAAATGTTTTATTCTCAAACAGTTACAAGTGTTCTTTATTATCAAGATTCACTGGTATTAAGACAGATCTCAGATTTAGCAAGTGTATTTGATCCATACCCAGCATCCATGTCAGCTTTTGTCTTTGTCAGTGATTTTGCATAACATTGCATACCCACAATCTGTTCAAAAGCAGACCCCTCTGCTATTTTCCCACCATGTCTACATATAAGCTGTAGAAAATGATAAAGTTGCTAAGCATGTGACATCATCATGTCTTAAATTCATGGATCACATGTAACAAGCTGCAGATGAATGATGATAAAACTGAAGCCATTCTGTTTACAACACAGACTTTCTCATTCACATCCTTTACCTCAGACAATAAATATCAGCAACACCAACATTAAATTCACACAGTCGGTACAAAACCTAGGCTTTACTCTCGACAGTACTCTCTCATTGCACCAACATGTCATGAACATATGCAAGGCTGCATATCTTGAGCTGAGACGCATCAGCTCCATTCACAAGTATCTTTCAGTTGATGCCACTAGAACACTCGTGTGTTCCTTAGTACTTTCAAGACTGGACTATTGTAACTCAATTCTGTCTGGTTCGTCTCAATATCTATTCCAGAAACTTGAAAAAGTTCAAAACACAGCTTCTCAGATCATCCTTAGAGTACCACAATCAGAGCACGCCTCCCCCCTGCTCTGTACCCTACGCTGGCTATCCATTTGATCCAGAATTAAACACAAAATTTGTTCACTGTTCTACGTTTCACTGAAGACGGGCTCCAGTCCAACATACCTATCCAACCACACCCATGTGTACACACCAGCAAGATACTTACGCTCCTCTTCTGACACTCGTATTCTCATTATTCCCACTATGAAAATGAAATCATATGGACGTTCTTTTGCATACCAGGGCCCAGCAACGTGGAACGAATTGCCCACTGAACTTAGACACAAACACACAGTGATCTCATTCAAGAGCTCTCTCAAAACTCACCTATTTCAACTGCAAGAACAGACTTAAAGACCTAATAATGTTTCCTTACCTTAAATATTTACAGCATGTTTTCTGTTTTCTAATTTCATGGTGTTTGTTTCTATTTTTGTAATGATATCATTATATATGTTTTTTAAGTGTGTCAAATGTTGTAAAGCGCTTAGAGCTTCTAAAGATTAGGCGCTATACAAAGTCCTCATTAATATTATTATTAAATTGGGATGTTTTTAATTATGGAAGGCAAACTCTTATGTTTTCAAGTCGCTTTATTTGAAAGATATTTTTGTATTCTTTCTGGAATACTTCAGTCAACCCTTGTATGTATTGTCCAATAGTTGCCTAAAATTATGATTTCAGGTTGCTTTATTTAAAAGATATTTTTGCATTCTTTCTAGAACACTTCAGTCAGTCCTTGTATGTATTGCCCAATAGTTGCCTAATACACCATTTCTTCCCATTGAAAAATAATAATTGTAAGTAAAATTAAGGATTACGTTTTTATATTATGTAAAGTCAGTTAACCCACCCACCACTTTATGCTATCTTTCAAAGAGATGTTATTTATGAAATAAGTCTTTTTTGACGTAATTAAATTTGATGTTTGTAACCTGTTTGATGCCACATCATTGTCATGTCTTGATACAGATTAATTCTGTCGTGTGAGTTGTTCGAATGTATGGTACAATCATGTCATCAGAGACATTATATTTGACAAAGATGATATGTTATTCCACTGTATTCTGCTGTAAATAGAATTTCCATCAGCCGTTTAGCCTCATAATATTATTTAAGTACCATGCTTGTTGTGTAAAACATAGCATTCTATGTCATGGTCCTTAATCTTGATATACATAATAAAGACAAACTTTTCTCTAATTTGTAACAGTCTTTGTTGTTGCATCTTGTTTAAATGGAATAATGTCTTGTTTAAAAAATATCTTGTTTAAATGAAATAATGTCTTGTTTAAAAAATATCTTGTTTAAATGAAATAATGTCTTGTTTGAAAAATATCTTGTTTTAATGAAATAATGTCTTGTTTGAAAAATATCTTGTTTAAATTAAATTTTATTGAAACAAGGAAAATAGTTGTTTTTTTTTTTAAAGAAATATCTTATTTAAATGTTGATGTGTCTTGGTGGGTACAATACATATACACCAAAACTTGATTGTATTCGGCTTAACCTGTCTTGTAGATATGGTGCAGTTCCATTTACAGATTTGTTTACTAAAACAGCTTTACTATAATCAATTCTTTTATCAATTTCCATCCAACTTGATGTTTATGACATGGGTTCTGAAGGTGCATCAAAAGGTTTATTTAAAGGTATACATGCTTCTCTTGTTTTTGTTATTTACCCACCCATCAGGGCAATATTCTGGCTGAATATATGCATTAAAATATAATACTCTGACATCAGGAAGGAGGTATTTCTTAATTTCTGCAAACAATGCTATCGTAGAAGAGAGCAATTTACATACATTGTTAACCTGTACACTCCACTGAAGAAAACTGCCAACTTGAATTCCAAACAGTTTATGTTTTGAAGCATTTTAAACAGTTACATTCGTAAGATTTAAGTCTAAATGCTTCTAATCCATATGATACAATGTCTGAAATGTATCTATTAGCATGCACTAAGTCTTATTTTGTCATTCTTACACGATGATTCAATAAGGAAATCTTTAACTCGGTTTGGATGGTATTTAAAGATGGAGCAGAATAATATTTTGTAGTGTTATCTGTAAACAAGTCTATATTGAAGTTCTTAGTAGTATTTGGAAGATCATTAATAAAGATTAAAAATAACGATAGACCCAATACTGACCTTTGTGGAACGCCATCCATAAGAACTGCAGTAGATGATGCAGTGCTACCTATACATACATGCTGCATTTTGTGTTGAAGAAAAGAAGTGAGTCATTTTATGGCATCATTAAAATGATTGCACTGTAAAATAGATAAGGATACTGTGTTCTACTAAAAAAGACTTGCCTAATTAAATTCAAAGTAAGCAACACTGGTCATATTTCTTTTATTCATTTTATCTAACCAAGTTAAGTGATTTTAATGAGAGCTATTTGACAGTAAATCCAGACTGCTCATTGTGAAAAGAATATCATCCTGATGGGAGTTTTTCAAAGATTTTATATAGTGTAGGTAAGACTGATATTGGCTTGTAGTTACAGGAATCATCCGTCCCTCCACTCTTATGAATGAGTGTTACTTTAGCACATTTCAATAAGTATGGATGTTCATTTATCTTAATACTTAGATATTTTTTTTTTGCTACAGACTTGGCATTTACTGGTGCCAAAAGTTTCAACAACTTTGGTCCAGTGTCATTTAGTCCTACAGCTTTATTGACTTTGAAGCTAAGTAATGTTTCATATACATCTACTTCTGATGTAAACAGGGATCAATGAGGTTTGCCAGATATCTTGATGGTCAAGCATTGCCACATTCCTCACAAAGTTTATCTGAAAGTCTACTAAGTATTTACTGAAAACCTCTGATATTCCTTTCATTGATTTTGCACTAGTATCTTCACGTGAGATGGTGATGGTAACGTTTTCTTAGTATTTCTCTCATTCAGCACATTCCGCATTTGACTACTAGCCTTGCCTACATGTAAGAGCATAATTCATGTCATAAAGCACTGACACATGTGAAACATCAGGGAATTTGATTCATTCTCAAAGCACTGAAAAATTATCAAATGATAATTTGGCATAAAAAGGAGAGCACTAATTATAGTATTGGTGGTTGACAATCATGAGATAATACAACAAACAGTATGTACAGTTTCCTACAGGCTCCAACACAAGCATAAAACAAACAATTCAATTTAATCCTGATATAAGTATAGTGCATACAAGATGGTTTCTTTAGTATTGATGACCTGTAGAGAAAAATCAAAAGATAAGGATATATCACCTTTTATTCAATGAGGAAACCACCAAAGTCAAGAGTCATCATTTCAAAGCTGTTTCCAATACGCAGCAAGCAAATGATATTCTAGCCAATTTCCTGCTTTAACTATCTATTTAGGTTCTGGAAGCCACTTTTGGCAAGTCCCAGTTGGCAAGCTCTTTTGAAATTGAAACAAAATGTGCATTTGTTGCTTGAAGAAACTATCTTTTTCATATCTCTCTAGACTTTGCCCGCTAACACCCATTCACTTGCAGCTTGTACAGTAGGACTGCTAAGTAGTGACTAATATCCATGGCAGCTGTGTACATATTCAGCCATATTCTATATAGATAATGTCCATGTATGTTTGTTGTGGTTTGTATATACATGGCAGCCATGTATGTTTGCTGTGGATTGTATATACATGGCAGCCAAGTATGTTTGCTATGCAATGTATGTAGTAGGCAAATAGTGTACTATCACTGCAATGATGATGAACTCTTTCTTTGTATGTTTGTATCTTTTAGCTTCTTTTTAATTGTGAAAAAAAACAAAAACAACCATAATATGGGATGTCTTAGCTAATACACAGATAAAGGGATGCATCCAATCAACCTGAAAAATAAATAATGAAGGAATTTAGTTAGTAGGAAAGACTGATCGAGAGAGAAATAAGTTTTGTAATCAAATTCCAATAAATGTAAGGATTTTAAAGTCCAGTTGCCAACAAATTGATATTTATCGACTACGGAAACATGATTAAAATACATCCAAAAAATATTTACTGATTCTTTTCTTTGGTTGAATGAAAAATTTTCAAATAACTTAAAAATGATTAAGTTTAGATACTCTGTCAAAATCAAATATTTTTTTTTATTCCACATTTCTAATTTTTATTTTTTTTCATAAATATAACAAACTTGTGAATCCAAACTGCGAGATTTTCATGATTGTAGACAATGTTCTAATGACACAATGACGTCTATCAGGTGTTGTCTTCCATTTTTGTGTTTGCAATTTTGTTACGAAATTACAAAAAATGATGAGACCTTGATATAAATGATACCCCGAACAACAGTTTTATGGATGGGAAAAATAATTATACTCCGTAAATGCTTGGAATTGTGCGCTTAATGGACTGTTTGAAAAATGAAATGCCCCTGTAATACCCAAATACTTGAAATACAGTTTGATCACTTAAGCTGTGTAATTTTAAAATTTGAAACTAGCATATACAACTGATCAAATTATTTTGTTTTCATTGTTTTGGTGAATTGCTGCTAATAATAAAAAGAGTCATTATTATATGATTACAGCACCAAAGGGAATGAGTGTTTAAATACACACTATACTCACAAACTATCATACATGAGAGGGGTAAGGGGTTTTACAGTATACTCGTTTGTGAGCAGATATAAACATAAGAACACAAACACACAAAATGGCAATGATTGTAATACCTCTCATTTTGAATGATTTGTCAGGTCTAGAAAAGTGATGTATATTGTTCTCCTGGATTAGAGACTTCTTTATCACTGCACCTTCCAGTGCAGTTATCCAGGATAGAGAACTAAGTACCAGAAAGAAGTGAAACCAACAAGTTTAGTAAAATCAACAAATAAATTTATTTCTCTGCAGCAAGGTATATCATGTTCAAATGCTCTATTATTAATTAAATTATTAAATAAATGATTTCTCCCAAATTATATCTGAACACAACAGTAAAGAATTCCACAGACAGAATTTAAAAGATGAATCAATAATTCAAATTTTTCAGTGGACTTATAAAGTGCTCATCAACATTTTGGACTAAAATGTTCTTTGGGATTATTGGGAATACATTCAAAGACATTCTGGGGTATATCATTATGATATCTCAAGACTATTAATACATCGGATCATTCAAGACTATTGGTGCATCAATACATTCAATATTATTAGAATTCATTTTGGAACATTCTATACTTTTGTACGTGTGATAGAATATGTAGGATTAGTTGGAATTTAATTCACAACATTGTAAGTTCCTCTCAAGGTTTCAATTGTGACTTAGAGAAATAAATGTATTCTTTGGTTATACTATTCTTGTTTTTGCTTCTTTCTGGTACTTAGTTTAAGACCATAGAGTCATAACGGAAATTGGAGGTCATTCCGGTGGCTTAATTTTTTGAAAAACAGTTCTAACATATTAAAATATTGTCTTTTAAAGCTAAATTGACCTTGTTTAGGAATTTGCGTTGCTCCTGGTAAAGATTTTAATTGAAAATATCTGAGAAATATTTAGTGTAACAAACATGCTTTCATAATGTCATCTAAGCTGAGAGCTTTGTTGTTGAAGGTTTCAAGACATTGATCAAGGAAGAGTTGCTCATGATTGCCAGACAATGTGATCTTTCTGAAACTAAATCATCTTTAACAAACCAGGCGATAAAGAATATTTGGGTTCAGTATGTTGTGGGAAAAGAAAGTTTGGATAATAATTCTTTGGGGGTGATTAGTAAGTGTGTATCTGATTTTGATAGGACATTTAAGGAATCACAGTTAAAATAAACAAACAGATGGAAATGGAATTAACAAAGCTTCAGCTTCAGCCTTTTAAGTTGTCTAAGTGATAGACGCTGACCTTCTTTACTGTTCTAAACTCCTGATGGCGCTTGTTGCTGCACTGGAGGTGAACGCAGTCAAAGCAAAAGGATTCATAGAAGTGGCCAGCATCCACATCATCCAACCTGCCGAAATGTTCTGGTTTGGTGTAGATGGAACCTGTTGCGATCCGTACAATATATGCGGGAACCTCTACAGCATGTTGATGTGGCTTATACTGAAGTATTCCAGCAAGGATACTCTAAGGTGGGTCTACTGCGGCTGCGACCCATTCGTAGTATGTGATCATGCTCCCCAGTTGAGCCTTTTCGTGGCCTACCAACGTGCCACTCAATGCAGTGGCGCATGAGGAAGCCCAGCAATCCCTGGTCTGTGATGAACCTTCTAGTCATCAGTTTACAATCATTAGCGCATCATTCTGTGAACTTTTCTATGATGATCCTGCCAAATTATTGTATTTGGCAGCCATACTTTGGTCTTTTTTTGGTAGGAAGTAATGGTCTCCTATCTATCACGCCAGTCACGACCTGTCGTTTCTCGCTATTTTGTTTCCCCTGGCCTGCTTAAATGCTTGCCAGGAAATAACCAGATCTGAGAAAATTTCAAATATCTCACTTTTTGCAAATTTCGTTAGGCATTTCTCATAGTGACTCCATTGATTGACACATGGGCCATTTCATGCTACGGATAATCAAATCGCTTGAAGTACCATTCCCAAGAAGCTGCGCGGGCAACAAGCAGCGATGTGAAGGCTTATAAAGTTCATTTACTTTGTGGCCAATGAACTGAGTCCAGAGCTCGCCATGGTTGAACAAAACACATGCCCGCTTCTCTAGTATGGCTTTCAGCTATCCCACTCCCTCGCTACTCTGGCCGCTACGGAGGACTCCTTAAAGACTTAGACTGTTAGATTTTTGGCTGGTCAATCTGTGTAATTGACACACTCGCTAAGGATCTGCTTGTAGTTTTGTCTTGTACTGAAACACCTCACATCCTCCAACACAAATAACTTACAAACTTTGGGTTTAGTCCTTGATCGCTGCCACCTCCAAAAACCTGCACAGCCTTGGCTTCAGCTTTGGTAGTCTCGCTAATCGCATTCCAAACGTGACTAATTATTTCTCGACTGAGCGAAGTGGAGGTTATTTGGCAAATCGTGGTCATAGTAGAATCGATCTTTCTTCTATCATCATATTTTTCGCTCTTATGAATGTGGTTCTTGCGATTCAAGATAATTGATCAGTTGAGGAGACCTTCCAACCAAAGTACCTCCTCGATCTTTGCCCCCTCTTCCCATCCCAGTCGTGGACGTTGCCTACGCACCATATCAGCGTGCTGAACCTTGGTTCTGTTAAGCCTGTACCCCTTAACGCGTTTTTACATTGTTCCAGTATCCGCTAGACAATCAGTTTAGACTTCCGACATTCATTGGTTCTAGTTTATCGGATTTAGCTCCCCCATCTTATAAATAATGTAGCTCACGGCTGTTACAGGATATTCCTTCAAATAGAACTTCCTATCAACTACTGTTCTAATAAGGTCAGAAAAATATTGTAACACCTTTCTTATGAGCGAAAATCATCTTTTAACACCTTTCTGATGAAGCAAAATAATATTCTCTTTCCTGGGTGTTTTTGTTTCTTGCTGGTGGTAGTATTTTCCATTTAGAGTGACATGCTTATTAATTTCTGAATCAAAGATTGAATTTGTTGTAATCGACGATTTTTGTTTTCGGTAGTGTTTGTGTGTAATAAAAGCATGATGTATAAATTCCTGTTCCGTTTTGTATTACTTGTAAGTAAATTATACATGATTTTTGAACATAATGTTATATATTTGGAGTATGCACATTTATTCATAGCTCTCCATTTTAAGGAGCTCTTAGATTTTTTGTGATTACTTGTATGATTATGGGAAGTCGGTGCTGGGGACATAATTCTCAGCCCGAAAAATTAACTAATTACTAGGAGCATACGTCACGGAGTGTAATGTTAGTGAGATTCCATTATGACAAGGTTTACTTTTAGTGAATTCAAATCAAAGCCGTATGAGTGTTCCTGTCGCTCAGTAGTCCCTATGAAAATTTAATTGTGTGAATTGATTGTGTGACTCCATGTGCAGTATTTGCCATTGGGGACTTATGCAATGTACAATGGAATAAATGAGAAGGGACTGTTCCGTCATCGGGACGCGGCGTTTCTTGTTGCTATGGTGATAAATATGGTGTAGAGTTACAAGCAAAATGTTGCTTCTGATCATCATTTGACTGGCCAAAAGTGGCGTAGTAAAAATAGTTCATTGTATTAGGTGGTTGAGTTGTATAGTTTCACGGCGTGAAATACTGGCGGTACGTTACAGAAATTTAACGCGGAGAAACCATGTAGTTGTGAGGTTGACAGGCAATTGGGAAGTTGTGAGATTAGTGTTCATATATTAATTAGAATAAAATTTTTTATGGTTTGGACGCATTGGAATTTCCAGTTTACAACAGTAGTTGTATGAAGTCAATGGAATCGGGGGAAAGATGTGACTTCTACCGAGATTCATGCCAGGGTTGACATCGCTCGGTAAAGAAACCCTTTGGTTTATAACAATGAAATGTAAAATGAACATTTTAAAAAAGAACTGCTGTAAATAACGAACATGTATTGATACACACACATACACACACAAATATATATATATATATATATATATATATATATATATATATATATATATATATATATATATATATGTGTGTGTGTGTGTGTGTGTGTGTGTGTGTGTGTGTGTGTGTGTGTTGTTCCTTGCAATGCTCACTTCTACCAACACTGGTCTATAGCCAAATATGCTTCCGAAATGTAGTCAAACATTATTCATTCTTGGTCGCTGCAAACGAAAATGATGCTAAAATTGTTGATTTGGCTCTAGTTTTAAAGATATAATACTGGGTCAGTATATACGACCCTTGACTTGGGAAAGGAGGAGGATAAGTGAGTTATAAAGGGAAGGGACCTCAGTTTAAACCAGAAATGACTGAAACACATCTTTGACTGGATCTATGAATAAATCTATGACTAGGTTTGGACAGTACTTGCTTTTTTGGCAAAACAATGAATTATGCAATCTGAATCAGGTATTGCGCCATACATGATATGCATTCCATCATGTTATTCCGAGAAATCATGGATCATGCAATCATAACTATGCTTATATCACTCTACTGAACAAATTGCCCTATATCAGCTCTAGAAATCATACAGTGTCGTGCTGTCTTATTTGTCAGTGTTTGATTATGCAAAGGGACACATTTCTGTTTTGCCAAAGTGAGCAGGGATGCCTCGTACTTCTGTGAACAATGCAGATAATTTCTGCTATGTTTGTGGTGAATTGACCTTTGAATCACAAAAGCGCAGTATAACCACTATGGTTAAGAAAGCCTGTCACCTTTATTTTAGCTGCAAAATTGGAGATCAGGACAAGATGTGAGCCCCACAAATGTACTGCAACACTTGTGCAACAAATCTTCGCCAGTGGTTCAACGGGAAATGAAATATATGAGTAGTAATAGGGGTTACCGTAGCGTCAATGGGAATTAGCATTACAGACCCCCCCTGGGCCCGTATAGCGTCAAGAAATAAAAGCACACCCTGGGCCTG